>VYZM01015522.1:28749-46592 GCA_013398915.1 Dromas ardeola
AAGAGAAGAGAAGCGGGGGGAGAAGGGAAGGAAGCGGTGGGTGTAGCTGTACAGGTCTCGTTGGATTTCCGTAGTCGGCTTTCCTGGAGAGTTTCAGGGTTTGTCGTCTTCTAGTCTGTTTCATGCGTGTAATGTTGACCGTGTTCATGAAGGCTTCGTAGAAAGAGTGGCATGGATGGGGGAAGGAGTGATACCTAGCTGTAGTGCAGATGTGATTATCGCGGCATTTGAGTAGAAGCCTGTGCTAATGGGCCCGAAGGACAGGGGTTCTGTCGCTCTGCATTATTTGGAAATGCATTTATCCTGTTCCTTTGCGCCTGAAAAAGGCTGTAGACGTTTGTGGTGGTTTCGCTGCAGTGTGTTGCCAAGTTGCCGATGCTGCTATTGCAAGTGTTCTCCAGAGACAAAGTTCCTGGTTTTTTTATTTGCTTGTGCGTGATACAATAACTGCAGTTCGTGTCTGCACACTTCAGAAAATGATGCAGCGAATTAATCCCCCAGCTGTACCAAGAGGAATAAAAACTGATTTGAATATCAATACCCGTTTTTATCTTTACAACATACCCATGGCCTAGCTTGATATGGATGAGCTTGTTTGTGGATTCTCCTCCTTGTTTTATCTAGTATTGCAGGCGTTTCTGCCACTTCTGCAAGTTGTTCACGAAGGATATGGACAAGACCAGAGCTGTTACCAGTTAGATTTTATTCACTGTGAAATATTGAGAGTTGCAGGGTATGCCTGCAACTTCAGTGAAGTAAAAGAAGTATATCAGAAGTTTGCTATGCATCTGTGAGGTCCTAAAATAACTCTGCTTTAAACTAAAGGTTTTGAAATGGAAAAGCTAGGATTTGTGTGGCCTATGTTGTGTATGTTTATAATGGAAATAAGAGTAGGTGATGCATTTATTATGCTCTCAATTCTGATTAATTGCGGCCTGAGAAGTGTAATGGAGTTATTGCTTGGTCAATTACCAAATTAGTCTTGGCTAACCAAAAAGCTAAATGTGCCAGAAGCTTCATATTAAGAAAGAATCCCATGGTTGAGGTTTTTTTTTCTCTGTTGTCAGGGGGGTGGTGTGGTGGTGCGTTTTATAGTTTTGTCTATTTTGGGGGGCTGTGTTTTTTCTTTTGGGGAAGCAGAGGGCAAGAGATTAGTTCTGTGGAACTTGGGTTGCTTTTTTTTCTAATGTGCCGAGGGAGGTTGCACTGTCATGTGGGGCCTGTTGGATTGAAATTGAAGTGATTCTCAGAAAAGCAGGTCTAGTAATTTGTAATAGTTCTAATGACAAGTCTGGCTTTGTTGTCAAACTTCCTAGGAACAGCTCAGACTTTAATAGTTAGTGCCTTTGTTAGAGCTGAAAATAAGATTACTTGGAGAATGAGGTAGGTGGAAAAAATAAAATGCTGAGTCTTTGTACAGAAGAAATGTAAGGTTCAAATTAAGTTTCAGCAAGTATGACTGTCACTTGATGATCAAGGATGAATGAGTAATTATGACTAAAAAAAATATTTTATAATTGGTTTGTGTAAGACAGCTGATTTTCTTAGTCTGTTATTAAAATGCTCTGTAGTTCCTTTCTTAATTGTGATTAACGCTGAATCCTGTTCCCTAACATATGATATTGATTCTGTTTATTTTTGGTCTGCTGCTTTATCCATCATTACTGCGATGTTCTGGCTTGTTAGACTGTACGCCATGGTTTCCCCTATCAACCTTCAGCCTTGGCATTTGATCCTGTTCAGAAAATACTGGCCATCGGGACTCAGACTGGAGCACTAAGGCTGTATCCTTTTCTATATTCTGAAGCAGATTTAGTGCACCTCACACAAGTGACGTTTTGATTCAGCTGCTGGAACCATTCAGAAGTCTGGTGGGAACCAGGTATGCAGGACGGGAGAAAAAAGCTCTGTTTTCTGTTGGTGGGTGGCCTGGCTGTTGTGTTTGTTCTTTGTGTCAGTTCAAGTTGTGTTGATGATGTGAGGTATGGCTGCTTAGTCCCCGTTATCTCAAATAAATATATACATTTTGTAGAGGGTTGCTAGTGTGCTGACAGTTTACAGCTACTGGCTGCAGATCTAAGGGGAGACCTGTGGTGAGCTCCACTTTGTTGTTCCGCTGTATCCTCTGGGATTGAAAAATTCCATGCTCCTTGGTGGGGTGTTTTGGGGTGGTGGGGGTTTTTTTGTTCTTGTTCTTGAAATGAGCTTTGTAATACTATACTTAACTGCTACTGTCTTGCCAAAAGATGGTTTCAGGTGGGGATGCTAGAGGGTACAGGAATTCTATCTCACTAATAGTTTCCAAGTGACTGAGATAAGCAGAATGAATTTGTGGAATAAAGCACCAGTAACCCTACTTCTTTTTGTTCACTAAAAAGTGAACTACCCATATGTTCATAGCCATATGGTACCACAGCCATATGGTACTACCCAAGCCATGTAACAACATATGTGTTTAAACTTTTATTTTTAAAAGAAGATGCCCTGTAGATTCTTTAATCCATACTGCCATTGCCCAAACCTTACTTTTCAGCAGAAGAGAATGAATTGAATTCCCTGTTGTCCTGAAATCGTCTGAACTCTGACCTTTTGGGGGAAGGTTTAGGCCATTTTCCTAGAAAAATTGACTTAATCCTCTTTAAACTGTAGGTAAATCTCATCTTTTCATTTGCTGCTTATATTAGTCTGCAAGTAGACTATTTTTGTTTCCTTCTGTAACATCACTATTCTGTCTGTAAGGTTAATTGCCTTAGAGGGTTGTCTTCTACAAGTTGAAAAAGTAAAACTTCAGTATCAAATCTGAAGCTTTAAGAAGGAGACTGAAGTAGCTTGTGTGGCATCTATAATGATATCTATTATGAACTCCCAAGATCTTTTAATTCAAAGTATGAGTAACAGTAATGACCATCCAGTGCTCTTAATGCCATATTTGAAACTACTCAACTCCATAAATTTTGGTTTTAAAGAGGTGATAAAGTTGATTTAAATGAAGAATGAGTTGTGGGTGGTGCTGTTAATTATGCTCATATTGGTAGAATAGATGAGAAAAGAAAGTGACCTAAAGTAAGGATTTGTGTTGAAGGAAGAGGACAGATCAAAATGTACCTGTTTAGAGCTTGCTTACCTGTAATTTTGGGCAACATGATGTTGCAGTTTGGGTAATGACGACTTGATAAAACTGGTTTACTGGCACTCATCCATGACTACACCTGTGAATTGTCGGCATGTGAATTGCTTTCTAAATACCCAAGAGAAGTATTGTGAGGGAAGAAACAGTTAGTGTGAGAGGAAGCAGTAACGTTGACAGAAAATGTATTTCCTAAGGGAAGAAGTTTCATGCAGAGGCTGAAATGTTGGTGCACCTCTAACTTGATGAAGATGCTTCTCAGTACCTTGAAACAGATGTTGATTCTTGGAAGAACTGGTTAAAAGCCCTCAACCTTAGCTGATAGGCTAGCCCTGTAACCCAACAATACTGCAGAAGTTGCATCTCCTGTGATTACTTGCTCTTTGGGGTGGAGGAGCGCAGGCAGAAGGGGTAGATTCAGGCACTTTCCCAATGTAAAACCAGCCTCTCACTTTCTGCCTAGTGAGACTAGTTTGAAAAGTACTCTTTGGGAAGTAGGGAAACTTGCGAGAAGTGCTTATTTCATGCTGTTGTGCAAAGATGACTTATAGGATGCTTTACCTGCTAAGGTTTTTACTAACTATAAACTATGTGCAAGGATTCATTAAAGTGGGAACCACTTACTCTAGAGCTGCAAAAGCATTTTTAGTTGAAACAAGGTGTGGACTAGAAAGACTGAGAGTTAGTAAAGAAATTATTGAGAAGTAAATACTAAAAGTAGGAGAAAAGTCAATCCTCATTTTCTTCTGCGTTCATGTTGTTAGATTATAGAAGTAAACGAATGGTAATGCTTCTTCCATTGTGGACCATCAGATGGGAACTGGGTATTAGTGTTTTCCTTGCATCTTCAAGTATAGGTGCGTCTTTGTCAAGCTTTCACATCCTTCCTATTGCAAGTAAGTAATCTGAGGAAATGTGAAGCAATTTTTTTTTTTAGGAAAGGTATTAAGGATAAAGTATTCCTAAATCAAGAAAGGAGCTGACCTGTTTTAGATTTCATTAATATGTGAAGAAATTAATAAAGAATAAATTACAATCCTGATTGACGGCGGGACATTTATCAGCTAACCCCTTTACAGAACATGTTCTCTGTATTTGACCAGTCTGCAGTTCAGGTATTTTAATTTCAAAACCAGTATTGATTAGAACAGATTAATGTGAGCAGGAATTTTCTTAACCACACTTCCATCTGATTCTTCTTTATGAGTACTCTAACCACTAGTGGAGGAACAGAGAATTCTAATGCACAAATATGAAATGTTGCTTCTAGTATTGATACAGTGACATGTAAAAAAAGAACTAAAGCTTTTTCTGAAGAACTAAAAAGTTTGTGGATACAAATATACTGGAAGTTCACAAAGTATGTTTATCAATTAGAGATAAGTAAAAACAAAATAACATCAACACTCTATTGAATTCTCTGAATTCACAAAGTAATTGTGAAAATGGAAATAACTAAACTATAGGTGGCATGTTTCACTAATTGGAAGTAGAATTACTACTCTGTTAATATTCTTTGTCCCCTGTTGTAGGCTTGATGGGTTAAAATCAGAGGAGAGTGTTGTGGAGATGGTGACTTAGTGTGCCAGAGGCAGGACTTTGCCATTCTGTGCCCGTAAGCAGCCGTTGGTTGTAGATCTTGAAGTTTTAAGAGGGACAGAAGTCTATAAAAATACTAGGAGACTGCTTTTAATGTAAAACTTAAACCTTATCAGTCACCAAAGTTACAGTTTGGGATTATTTACTATCTTAGCTTGAGTGGTATATCCCTTGTATTCTTCTAAAAAAAACCAAACAAACAACAAACTTGATTATATTTCCAGAGTTAATTAGAAATATTTCTAACTCTGATCTAGCTAGGAAAAGCTAAAAACAAGTGTTTCTGAGGCAGACCAATATTGCTCAGGTATTATTCTTAATTGGGGAAGTATTTTGTGCCCTCTATAGAAAGGAACGTTTTAAGCAATTAATAGCAAAGGCTCTGTTCTTCTGTTTTCAGCAATGGACCAAAACTTGGTTCCTCTACTGTGTATGAGGGAACGTTACAAAGCGTATAGCTTCCTAGAATATGAATCTTGGAGAAAGGTCAGATGCCGGACCCGCTACTCCTGACTATAGAACAGCCAGCTGATGTGACCCTTTCCCTGACATGATGATCTGTTGAAAATAGTTAAACTGTTTGATCCTGTTTTCTCTATTGCAAGGGAAATTGAGTAATGAGGTAGGCACAAGAGCAGAAGCACAGGGCTGAGTGACATAAAATCTTAAATTGATTTATCTTGCATACACCCACACTAATCTGCTCACGCAGCTGTAGTTGTTCCTCTGAGTTCGTGGTGCTGATCAGAGGACACTTGTTCCAGCTGCTGAGGCCTTTGAGTCTTGGCTGATTGTCTGGCTCTTACGTGTACCAATTCTGCCTCAGGCTCACCCTTCTGCAGAGTGCTGGATGTGCGAGCACAACT
This sequence comes from Dromas ardeola, assembly GCA_013398915.1. Classification (NCBI taxonomy): domain Eukaryota; kingdom Metazoa; phylum Chordata; class Aves; order Charadriiformes; family Dromadidae; genus Dromas; species Dromas ardeola. The sequence continues at coordinate 34,342 of VYZM01015522.1, forward strand.
GATTTCAAACTGCGATGGTCAGTGTAAGCTGCTGGTGGCCTCATTTGTTACTGCAGGCCAATCTCTTTGACTTTCTCCATACTTAAAAGGGTTTAGCTGTTGTTACCAGGGTGGCTTTAACCTTTTGATCTCCTGTTCCAAATGTGTTAGACAGATATCAAGTAGTTAAAAGTTCATCTGTGCTTTGCCTCTTACCTGTGCATACCGAAACCATAACAGCAGGACACATAGTCCGTAGTTTTTTAGAAAGTTTTGTGCATAATTGTCTGAGCTTTGTTTTCCCAGCAGATATAAAAACCTTCTAATGAGCTAGAGTTGAGTATATGTACTTGAGATTTAGCTTGCCTGAATGGTGTAGTTGGATAGACTTCACCCTGTGACATCCTGGCAGCATTCAGTATCATAAGTAATAGCCCTGCTTCCATGCTGTCCTTTGTTTTCTCTCTTCTGCTTAAAAGTCCCTCTAGAAGTGAAATGTGAGCTGAACAGGGTAGCATTTAAATCGTAAAGAGGTATGAGAAAGGCGAAATGGACTTTTTCAGAATTTGTCTGTTTTAGGATGATGATTCCTCGGAACTTTAAACTACTAATTGTACAGGGCTGTGGACTTAGTAGTCAGCTAAACTTTTTTATTTGCTTTTACAGGAGGTACAATAAGCTTTGAATCTAAAGCAGAAAATTGGAAGGAAATCTCCTGCTCCCTGCTGTTTTAACTGCTCCATCTTAAACAGGTTTCTTCAGTTTTCTGTGCTTTATTTTCTCAATAGCAAAACTAGGACAGTGTATCAAATGAGATGTATTTTGATTGTCTGCCAACATAAATGCAATATCTTTATTGGTGCTTCATGCCTTAAAAATACTCATTTGCAGCTTGGAGCTCAGTCTCTCTCTTGATAGAAAGAATTCTAAAAAGGAAGACTCTTTCCACTAGAAATTCTTAAGAATAAAGGGAATACCTGTAGAATAAGTATTGTGCCTTCCACACAGACCAAATTATGCCTAGGACTCTTTATTCCCAAGCAGAATAAATTATTTAGTTAAAGTTTGGGTGGCTTTTTTTTTCCTATTGCAAACCCAGTTCACAGGAAGGAGAATAATTAGATTGTTTGTCATTCTGTCATTAAATATCTGAAGATCCAGATCATTCTAAATGTCAGCATCTGTTCATTTCCCCCTATTCTTTTCAGCAGTAAAACATGACTTTAACGTAAGCTAATGACTGAAGTTTTCTTATATTTGAGGTGTATGGAACTTGCTTTCTGTGACCTCCATTCTCTGGCCTTTGTGAGAAGAACTCACAACTGTTACTCTTTGATCAAAATAGCTCAAAGCCTGGATGTGTGGTTCTGTGCAGTCAGTTTCTGATGAAATGTTTATGTTGCTGCATCTGGATAGTTTTGCTGTAGATGTATACCAAAAAAACCAAGCCATTTGTGAATTCTCTGAAGCTGTAACAAAATTCCATTTTAAACTTGTGATGTTGCTATATCCATTGAAAGTGCTTTTCCCTTGGATCATTCAGACTATGCAAGGCGGTCTGGCTGGGTTTTTTCCCTCCTCACTGAAACATCAGCTTGAGATGGTTTTGTGGTTTTGGTGGTTTTTTTTGAAGTAGTGCTACACCTGCTCCTTCTCCCTTCTGGAGGAAGGGCAGTAAGGGAATGACTGGAGTTGTGTTTACAGTGTGCAGAGCAAAGATTTCAGTTTTTCAAACCAAGCATCTAACTGTGACGTTGGCACAGCTCCAAGTGGGAGACTGGACCAGATGAACTTGGGAGGTCTTTTCCAACCTAAATTATTCTGCGATTCTATCTGTTCTGTGAATATACCAAAGTCGAACTAAATTATTGTTTTGTGGATTGTCATTTTTTTTGGCATTTGTACGCTGAAGAGAATGGTCTCAACCTTTGCCAATGTTCTTCTGGACTTCAAACAAACCTTCCTGTTTTGGGAAGAGTACATCAGTAAAACTACTAAAAATATTGCAATAGTGTCGTGCCAAAGACTCTGTGATTATGTCTTATCAAGAAAATGTTTATTGGCTACCTTGACACCCAATTCACATAAAGCAGTTTAAACAAGAAAACTACTTTGCTTAAAATATACATTAATCTTATCGCATTTCCTTTTTTTTTAACACTACCCCATTTCTCATCATATCTTCCAGCACTTAGTTCACATGGGTACCATTAGCTCCCTTATGTCTGTCTTTCAATGAAAAATCCCCATCCCCTAAATGAAGAAAATCAGCTACCTTAGGATATTCTGAAGTGAAATAAGGTCAAAAGGCTGTGATGAGACACATAACTCTTAAGAATGTGTGGAATTATAGCAAGTTAGTCCTACACAGAGAAGGCTATGACTGAATTCTTCATAATGAATAGGATGGTGTAGTTAGACTTATTGGGAGACTTCGTGATACTTCCATCAAAGCAATAAAACTGAATGGGTCTTTGATTTGATGTATTATTGCATATACTGTAGTTCTACTAAACAGCTTTTTAGTAGTAATTGCTTTTGTTCAAAAATACCTGAAGTATAACTGTATTAAATCTCATACTGCAATTTACAAACAATGACCTTTAGAATGAAAACTTTTCTTTCCTGTAGCTATTTTACTGACAGAGTAGAAGCCTAATGGATATAGCCTTGCAGCTTCAAACTTGCTGGGTCATAGAGAGCTTGGGGAAGAAAACGTCTTCGGAAAGCGTGCAAAGTTTGCAAGGCTGCAGGTGTTACCATAGCACTAGCATAGCCTGTTTCCTTGTACCTCCTAGCTATTTGTGAAACACTAAGGTGGTACGGATTGTGTCAGCTGATGTTTTTAGGGTAAAACATAACAGGGAGTTGGACAGCTGTGACCCAGCTTAGGCTTTCAGACTTCTGGTGCAGTGCTCAGTTCACTAGGCTCTTAATTTGACATTTTACTGGATTTGTTCTGTCTCAGTCACTGTGGAAGGGCTTTTAGAACTGAAGTAGCATTATTGCTGCAGGAGAAGAAATGAACAGTTTCAGTAAAGTTATGTCTGGAAAAGTAGAAGCAACTCACAACTTGAGATGTGATGAAGATAGGTTGCAAGCACGAATCAAGATTGCAAACCCTTCTTAACAAAACTTCCTGTTTCGCAGAAATTTTTGTAACTGCATTAAACACCTTATATGTGTCCAGATCTCTCTTTTTACAAAGGTTTCACAATGCAGAGATAAGCAATCTTACACATTACCTTTAAGGTGACTAGAAGTACCTATACCCTCAGTTATTTTTATATGTTTCCTATTGCTCTTCTAGAACTGTTTTGTTTCTCAGTTTAATGGAACAGTAAAAACCCGCATTATTTATCAGGATTCCCATAGCACATCTGTTTTTGTAGGGTTTTCTGTGTAGAAGCTCAGTGAAAAACAGAGTAAAACTTGTAAATTATTACATTCTATGTGAAGTTAAAAAAAACTGGAGGACGTGGATTTTGGGAACAGTTCACTTTGTCCTTAATCTTAGCTAAATGGTAATAGTTTCATATTTTCAAAAAAAATAGAGTTCTTAGAAGTTTTGAGAGCGTTAATGTTGTGGTAGGCCTTCATCTTTAATCTCTTGGGTCATCTCTTTTCCTCTTGCTGCTCTTGATGTATACCATCAAACTGATCATTATTTTTTTTTTGAAAAATGCAGATTCTTAATCCTGCAAAGTACATCTAGTTAAGTAGACAAGACTCTTACTTTTCCAGAGTTCTAGTTCTCTGACATGTAGTGTTTTTATTTGTTTGCTGGCCTGAGGAAAAAGTTTGTGATACTTGTGAACCAAAACCACATACGAGAGTGCATTGTTTACCCACTGCCACTATGCTGTCTTTCAGCAGCTTTTGAAGTTACTTTATTTTGCTGAACCATAAGCTTAAATTGTGGTATCATAATTGGTACTTGAATCCTAAGCAAGCATAGCCTCTTAATATTCAGCTGGTGATAACTTAAGTGACCTTTTTCATGTCAACGCTTCTATCATAGGCACTTGATAATAATATAGCATACATGTTTATCAAAGGGAACACTAAGTTACTACTTCTATTGGCTTCCAGTGCAAATACAGGTGAAGGTCTAATGACATAATTTAAATCTCTGGCAGTGATACTTGTATCACCGAATTTGGTCACAGTCTAAAAGAATGGTCTTAGAAATAATGAAAAGTGAAATATTTCACTGGTGAAGACTGTGGTAGAGTGGTATAATTCCTTATTTAGTAGATTTCTAAAATATATAGCAATTCTGTCAATCTCTGGAGTCTCTTACTGAATCCTGATTCATCTTGATTTTTTACAATGCTTTCATGAAATTACATTTTCTGCAGCTATCACTTAGCCTGATCAGACACATTGATGTTCAGTTTAAAACCCTCTGCCACAATGAAAACCATTTTGTCTTACAGTGAAAATCTCTCTTTGGTAAGAGATTCCAAAACTGCTTTTATGTCTGAGATCTGTACAACTTGATGACAGCCCTGATCTGTGTACTAGTTGTTCTAACCTAATCACTTCCTGCAAAGACAGTCTATTTTAAATCCCTAAGCTTATCTTAAAAAAGAAAATAAAAAATTTCTAGTTATTTATAGGGCTTGTGTTGAGGCTGCTGTATCAGTTGCTGAATTAAGATTGAGTCTAATACTGTGTTAGTAAAAGTTTTTCGCTGAAGTTCAGGAATAGATCTTCCCTAGTTGTTTGCTCACAGTTGTTCTACTCTGCATCATTGGTTCTGTACTTACAGATTTTTCATTTGCTTTGAATTTTATCTTAAGTGTCAAGAATAGTGAAGGTAGGTGAAACTTGAAATGTGTGTCTGATAGTGTAGAAAACAAAGCGCAAGATTCAGTGCTTTGAGGAATGCTAGGTTATGCTGGTTGAGCTAATTCAAATATGTGGAACTGAAGCTTTTCGTAATGACAGTTGTGCTGATCTTGTAATACTTGAGAGTGCAGTCTGAAGTGTTGCAGTTTGCAAAATCAACTACTCGATCGCTATTCTACAGAGAAGTTTATAGCCTGATGGAAATAACTAAAGGCTACCTTATGTATTCATTTTACTGCATGTCATGGGATTTTGTTTCATAGATGCCTTAAAATGGTAGTAACAAAACCCATGTTCTGTTTGGGCAACTTGAAGCTTAATCTCTTACAAAAATTGAGATAATATAGTTGCAGTGACCACTGCTTCTGTGTCCAGAATAATTCTCAGCCTGTCCTGCTCAAACCAGAGCAATACTTTATAAGAGCAATACTGGTGGAGAGAGGAGGTTAGGTTCTCTACCAAGAAGACTGTAGACGAAACTCACCATTTTGAGGTATCTCCTATGGATTCACCAAGAACTAATAATCTCCTCCTGCTCCTTTATTCTAGGGAAAAGTCTTCATAGGAGCTGTTTTAACTTTGGAAACCAGGGAACTAAAGAAAGGATGCAGATCTAGAGGAAGGAAGGCCTTTGTACTTCTGCTTAGCATGCTACTATTTTATTTTGTGTGATTTATGCCATTTCAAGCAGGGGATTGCATTGCATAGCTTCTTGAAGCTGCTGCTAGGCTTGTACTCTGTATGTATTCTATTAACATTATTAGATCTTTGGTTCACATTAAGATGATATATTTAACACTTCAAGAGTAGTGAACTAAAGAGGTAATCCAGCTGGTATCCAATGTTTTTGATAACTTTTTCTGCTAAAGGTCCTGCCTCTTTCCCACCTAGTAACACCAACTTGTAGTCAGCAGCAGCAGATGGAAAAAGCAATTTGCATTTTTCTACTTGCTCATTAGGGAAAAAATAATAGAATGCTAATTTTTTGTGATCACGTAATGTTAAATTGATAGGATTAGCATGCCTGTATATTTTCTTTTAGCATATGCTCTATCCAGTCTTACTACCTTGTTAAACAGAGCAGATGTTCATCTTCACAGTTGAAAAACATTCTTGACTGAACTTTGTAGTGTTGATATTAGAAGTACAGTTACTAAGCTATAGTGATGACTATTAATATGCAGAATGGGCTGCATAGCAGTAACTTGCCTGGCATTCCCTTTTATACATGTTCCAAACTTGTGCAGCGAGATTAGCTTCACAGCCACCCTTGAACGTCAGATAAAAAGGAAAGCCACCAAAAAAGCACCCAATAAACTTTGATTTAAGTGACTAAATATAATGAGACTTCTTGCTGGCATGGTGAATATCCCTTCATTCTTTAAAATAATTAGGTAGGAAACATAACACTTAAGAAAGAAATCGTGGTAAGTTACTAACCTGGGAAAAAAGAGATTGGGTAGCCTACCTCTTAAGAGTACACAGTATCATTAGTAATGTCCTCATATTTTCAAAAGGGCTGCTGACCAAAGGAAATGGTATTCAAATAGCAGCCACTCACAAAGAATACTACCATTTTCTCAAACTTGTTTTGTACTTACTTCTCTATTTTTCAGTTAAAAAAAAAAAACAAACAAAACAACAACAAAAACATAGGTCCAAAACCTTTTTTTCCGTTACCCACAATATATGTGGCTACCTAGGACTTGACTGTTGTAGTTGTTTTCTTTCAGACGCTGCCCATGGAAGTACTGTGAATATAGGTCCAATTATGTTAATAGTCAAAGGGATAGTAAGAAATAAAAAAAAATTAAAATAGAATGGGACTTATACCTGTTTTAGAGGATGCTGAGAGGAAGAGGCAGTAGGATCTTCTATAATATTGTTTCTTTTCTTGATCAGTAAAGCAAAAAAACTCCTTACTTTTGAACTATGTCAGTTAAGAACTGTGGGTTTGTTGGTTTTTCTTGGGTGTTTTTTTTCTCCATATGAACATTCTGCCAATAACTTCCAGATCAAATAAATGCTGTTCTGGGTGGAAAAAACAAATGTGGGGAGGAGGCAGCATTTCCTGAGTAAACTTTCTGACTTTTGATGATCTGTTCTTTCTGCTGGCAATTCCTAGTGGGGGAAGCAGCACATCAGAAGATGCTAACAGTGCATTTCAGTTACAAAATATTTAGGAACTGCGGTTTTGCATTTTAGCATATAACCATAAGCAGTTCCAGTATTTTGTGATAGTCTTGTGCATAACTAACAGTGCATTCTGTCATTTGCAGACCACAGTTTTTGATTGTGCAGCCTCTTTTACCTCCTGTAGCTTTATATAAACTGACTGAAACTTAGTAAACACATCTCTTTTAATGCAGGAAAGTTACCTGTAATGCATTCAGTGTAGTGTTAGTACCAACAGCCATGAAGGCCCCTGTTACAGCAGTTTGCAAATACAGCTCTAGGGAAATAAAAACTTAACATCTACAGATCTGTAGGTACATGGCTATGCACTGTGATGTCTATAATTGGAGCGCTAAGTGAACGCATCAGTGTCTGTTTGGTCCCCTACTTTACAGCAGAACTGACTTGTATTTGCAGCAGACTTTATTTAAAACTAGCTCTATTTTAGTACCAGAGATTACAATTCCAAAGGGGCCAGAAACATAACGGTGCCTGGTTTAAATGTGAGTATATGGTAGCTGCTAAAAAAATATTGTCTTGATGGGTTTTCTCTATTATAAAATACTGAAAAATGAGGCTCTTGCTGCTCTTGCACCTGATGGTAACGTCATCTGCTTTGACATAATAAGCACTAGAGGTGATCACCGTCACCAGTTCCTCGGGTAAATAGGAGTTGCCTGCACTTCATTTCAGTAGGCTGAAGTTGTAGAAATCCTTACTGTTCTCTTGAGGTTATGGACACGCTCTTTTTCCCTTAAGTGCTCAAAAGTGACCTTAATTTATCTGTTTCTAGTGTACCCAGGCAGGAAGTTACAGACTTCAGCTGTCACCTTAGAAACTATCCTTCTTTAAGAGGGTTTTACTAAAACCAGGAGGAGGGAAGTATTTGGCTGTTGTCTACCCTCAGTCTTTCATAACTTGAAGTTGGGCTGTCCTTTACAAATGTAGTCTTCCTCTATTTTCAAGATTGACCTGGAAGGGGAGGAGGGGAGGGAGAAAAAAATCAATTCCTAGTCGTGCTGCAGAAACTTGGGAGACACTACTTCAATTCCAAGAATACTACTTAAATGTTTAGTTTGTAAGTTTTGTGTATAATTTCATAGTAATTCACCTGTCTGAATTCACATGAGTTATAATACTTATGTTTCTAAATATATAATACGCTATTTAATGTACTAATTATATGTCATACATACAATATATATGAAGAAAAATGGGATTGGATTAAACTACGTTTTTGCTGAGACATAAAGTACAGAGATTAAAATCAGTGGATGTGTATTTTCACAGAACCAACTACTGGCTTTTTGATTTTTTTCTTTTCACCGAATCTACCCAACAAACTTGGAAGAGCATGGTGAACAAAAAAGCATAATTTTGCTGTCATGTAGAACAATGGTGTGTCCACATTTTGAGTTCTGTGTTTTACTGGGGTCTGCATTTTAAGTGGCATGGATTTAGAGGAGGGAAACTAGAGAACAGAGTGGCTGCCTTATGAGAGGACTAACAATGCTTGGTTGTCTCAGTTTAGAGAGGTGGAGAAGAGGTAAATATGATAAAGGGTTGTAAAACTGAGAGACGACACTGGTTAAAATGCTTGCTGAGCTGTCATTTAGCAAATTTGCAGTGCAAAAAATAGGGGGCATTCACTAAAGTACTATTAGACTGATTTAAGAGATAAAAAGCGATTTTTAGTTTGAATATAATAAACAGTGAAATTCTAGAATTGATGTGTGTGGGAGACAGTAGGCAGGCTGAACTGATGCATTTGGGAGGGGAATGGACAAACTTGCAGACAACAGCTCTACAAGCAAATGCTAAAGAGACTAGACTGGGATTTGTCTTCTAACATACCTAATCCACCAGGAGGGTTTTGTTTGGGAGTGGAAAGGGAGTAAGCTGCAAAAAGGGGCCGGGCTTGTGTTCTCTCTTTAGGTAATGTTGATTGCTTCTGTAGGAGCTAGTGCTGGGCTCCGTGGACCTCTGGCTTGAGTCAGTACGGTGGCTCCTGTGCTCTTCGTCTGGCTGACTCCTGTCAGAGGAAAGAATTCCTTAACTATGAAGTTGTTCAACAGTATGGTTGCACAAACTTCTTAATTTCAACTCGGTACTTCACATTGTAATAATTTTTGTAAGCACAACTGAAAATTTTCTAAGCTTCTGTGGTTTATTAGCAAGAAAATAATTTTTGCTGCTTGAGCAAAACTTATCGGATGCCTAAACAGTTGATGAAACAATTTCTATGGTATGGTAAAACATAAAACACCAAGTGCGTTGGTGTGGTGTAGTGGTGAGTTTTAATGTCAAGGAAGCTGGCATGAAAACTTGTGTGGTAATCACACTGTGATCTGATAATGTTCTCTGCCTTAGCTTTTTTGTCTGTAGCTGAGGTTACTGTTGCAATTAGAGTGCTGGGCAAATTAAGTAAACAATGGCCTTGAGTAAGTTTTAAAGGGGAAAAGCTATTTTGTGCCATTCTTCAAATGTCAGTGTGCTATTACAGTAGTTGTATCCAGTTTGACAGAGAAGTTGCTACTAACAATGCCAGAGTAATGGATCAGCATTTTTAGAGTATAATCTTACTTGCTGTAGGAAAGGTCATTCAAAGAGACTGTTCTTGCAAAATATTCCTGAAATTGTTATTTAGTGTCAAAATTAGCGGATTTCAGTTAAAGCAGGTAAAATACTTAAAAGCATAGTTTGAAAACTTTGTCTACATAGTTTGTTCTACAAAAAACCTTTGAAAGTAGAGAATCCTCTTATTTAAAAAAAAAAACAAAACTGTATTCCAAAACTTCTCATTGTCTGCTATAGTACATTAAAAGCAAAAAGTGTAAATTATACCAATGTTATTAATTTGTGGGGAGTTCACTTCTGATGAAATTTAAACTCAGTTAGGGGTACTTGTTCTTACTGTTGTCTCAGTGTATTAATAGAGAATCTTTAAAGATGATCAGTGCAAGTGCATTCTGTATGAGTGATATTAAATAATTATATATATTACTTTCAGCTCACTTTTTAAAATATTAGTAGTCTGAAGTATCTTAGTAGCTCAGTGCTGGTCGTAGCTATTATTTGGTATGTTATTTCTCTGGTTGCCTTCATTAGTAGTCCTTTTATAAAATAAAAATATGCCATTCAGCATACTGTTCTTGTTTGACTGGAATGCATGTCATCATGGTAGTTTTAAGTAAAACAGACTTCATCCTGGGTTTGTACAGGCTACTAATTGATGTTCCTTTTTTCACTTGTGTTTGAGGAGATTATATGAAAAGACTGTTCCCTTTATACTTGCTGTTTTGAATTATTGGAAATTATTGGTTAATAGAAATGATCTGCCTTTCAAAACCTAGTTAGTCTGCCTTTAACATATGCAGTTTTCAGTGTCTGTAGATGACTGATTTCTTTTTCTCACTAAATATTTCCTCAAAAATACTATTTTACAGTTGTCAGGTGTGCTTTTGTACAGTGCGGTTTCTGGTAGAGTTAATTGTAGCTCCTGTCAATGAGTAGTTTCCAAGAATGTATCCATCCTGGAAGAGGCCATCTCAGGTGGTCTGGGATGAATGATTTAACTCTTTCCTCTTTCTTCTCTGCTTCAAGAGAATCAAGCTCGTGACTTGTGAGGAGGGATAAGGCTTGAATCTGAAGTGTTTTTGTCCAGACTGTGCAACTTTGTTAGCACATAGTGAATTTGAAGATCACCTGTTCTCTGCAGACTCAGCAAGTTTAGAGAGTCCAGCAGGCTCCGAATGTGTGTGGAGATTTGTGGGTGATTCTAGATTAAACCAAAGTGCCTACTTCTCTTAGTCTTTCCTGGAGGCTGAAGTTGGTAACCTGGGCATTCATGAGTTAAAATGAGTAATAGTCAGACTTGAGGTTGCAGTGCTAGCATATCAGTCAGGGGTTTTTTATAGTTCTTTGAAAAGAAGTTGGGATACTTTGCAAGCAAAACACTACCAGACTTGTAATGCTTTGAAGAATGAAAATGAATCTGCTTGGAGTCGGCCAGTAAAGATTTTATTTTTTTAAGGGAAAATACACTTAGCTTTATTCTCTTAATACATATGTGACTTGAATTTAGCTCTGGTGGAATTCTTTACCATCAGGAAGTCTAATACTTTTCAAGAAAACTTTTTTTTTCAGTTCACACAGAGCTACTGACCACCATAAGTCTACAACAGGATTATTTTTTCCCATTTAAGATTGCCGTTCTGCTATGCTAACAAGAAAGAAGAAATAAACTCTGAATGGTACCTTATAAAGATGGTATTCTCTCCAAACTTTTCTAGCCAAATCACGGAAACAACAGTTTTCCCCATGTTTTTTTCTTTTCTTTCTAGTAAATGTTTAAAAGGAACATCACTGGTGATTTAGTCTGACAGATATCAACTTAAATGCTTGCTACTCCACATTATATCTGAGCCTCCTGTGTTTTTACTCCTCACTGTGCAGAGCATATGGAAAACTTCCATGTTTCAACTTATAGTGAGTTGCAGTAGGTGGCTGAGAGTTACATCACTGGTTTCCTCTTGTATTTTTTGATGGAAGGTGTTATAGAAGTGAACTTTGAAAACAAATTGATTTTATTTTCTCTATTACTGAGTAGAAAAAGCTGTCTAACATTCAAAACACTAAAACAAATGTTTAAGAACATTTTAAGCAGTGAATTACACTGTATCAGTGCAGGTTCTCCTGACTCAAAGCAGGTCTGAACTGACTGGGCTACAATACCATGCTAATTTTAATGATCTAGATTTGCTGCTTAGAAACCATCTTCAGGCTGGATGAAGAGTCCTGTTCCAGACAATACTTTTCTTTTGTCTGAGCCCTTGGATGTTTTCATGTTACAGCATTTCTAAAGTGCTATTTCCCACAGCTGGAAGTTTCCCTAGCGAAGGTGGGAAACGCTGTTTTGACAGCGATTTGACATCCGTAACTTCAGGCTTTGATATTAAAACCTCAGTAAAGCTCTGGACTGTGTTGATAGTCTACCTCAAACAGTGAGTGTTTGATTATTTTGTTGTTGTTTTTAATTTTATCTGCAGGGGTGGTACTGTGACTAGTGGTGACGATAGAGGTTACATGGTTTGGGTTTTTTTGGAAGATGTATGATTGCTAGGTTTTAAAATACTTTTTATCTTTTAACTAAGCGGCAGCCGTTCCACTCTTGGAATGGTTCCCATGTGTAAATAAGTTGTTGAGGATTCCAGTGGGAACTAAATTACCTAAAAAAAAAAAAA
>VYZM01015522.1:46728-57230 GCA_013398915.1 Dromas ardeola
AAATAAATTCCAAACTTCCTTAGTTTTGCTTTTTAACAACTGTCATTTGAAGGTGGTAATTTTCTGAGAAATCTGTCTGTATTTCTCTTCAAGCACATCTTTGTGCAGACTTGCTCTTTACCTTGTCACTTTTTTACCATTAAAAAAAGGCGGGGAGGGGAGAGGGACAGTGGAAATGTGAATGTCTTCTCTTGGCATCTGGGGAGCAAGGTGGTAGTGAAGGAGGCAGCACCACTGTGTGGAAAGGAAAATCCTCTGGTCTGTTTCTGCAGCCTTTCCTAGACTATGCAGCCAGTGTAGACAAATGCCCAGCTTGCTTTACTCCCCTGACCCTTTCCTTGCTCCTAATTAAATCAGCGGTCAAACTATTAAATTTCACTGCGTGTATTTTTTTCAAGACAATATCATTCTTGCAGAATAATTGCTAGATATTTCAGTTAAGCTACAGGATTGTGGAGGAACCATGGAAGTGCTGGGCAATGTAAACATTGCTCAGGTATAGCTCTGCATCTTTGAAGGGCTTGAAACTGCAATTTGCTGTATATAACACTTCCTTCAAGCTATCGTATGAAGAGAATGGGATTTCCCCTTCCCTTGGAATTAAACAGTTTCAGTTATAGGAAGTGAGTTGTAATATATGGATATTCATTATTTTGGATACTTGTATCTAGAGGAAAGAAACACATTTTATCTGTGAAACCTGCTATCATGTGGCTCTATCTTGTAGCATAATTACCTACCTGTTGTAACTTTTGAAATGTTTTCTGTGACTGCAGCATTTTATACAGAGTCTCTATTTTAGGATGTTGAGGTAATGCTGCCACCTTTCTCATTTTGATGGGATGTGGATCTAATCTGGGTTTCTTCTCTCTTCTCAGCTTCCTATTTTCATAAAACTTACAGCAAAGTATTACTTGCGAGACCTCTTCCCTTCTGTCAAAGTAGATCAAAATACCTCTTCAGCCTCAGAAATTAGTAGCAGATGACAAGCTGGTAAAACAAACATTCTTGTAATAGCAGGGCAGATAAGCACTGCCTGAAGTATCAGACATTATTTGGAATCTGACAGGAACTGCAAGTACACAAGTCTAGAAGATGAACAGATTCTCTAAAGGATCCAAAAAAAGTCTCACTGAAGCTAGATTTGCAAGGTGATACCTTCCCTCCATCTAGTAGTTAAAGTGCCTACTAGGAAAGCTGCAGGAAAGATGCACAGAACTGCCTTGGACTGTACTTTTCTGTTGATGATCTGTTTTCCATCCCTTTGCGGTTTTAAACTGGGCTGTGGGTACTTGGAAAGCTCATAACACTGAATTATCCCCTTCTCAGTGCTAAGAAAAGCTATTTGTTTCTGACATCCACAGCCTGTACAAAACAGTAGCTCTGTGTTTATACTCTGATGGGAACTCTTTAGCACTGTTGAGTGGTGCCTTTCTTGGGGCCAAAGAAAGGGCCTATCTGAAGTCCTCAAGTACATTGAGAAAGAGCAAAATACAGGATCTAAGGTGGCATCTGCAACAACTTTAAAAAGAAAAGTTAAGATAGAATGGGTAGTGTTATTTTTAATGCTGTGCTTAACACTTTAATATTGAAGAACAGCATGTTTTAATGCCGGGGGGTTTTATCTGGCAACTTAATTTAGGGTTTTCTAATGACTTTTTATCTCTTTGTGGCACTATTTTAAAATAAAATTTAAGCTAAATAACGCAAAACACTTACTAGTGATGTTGCGATGGCGCATAACTTTTAAAAATAAATGACCATAATACATCTGAGGAGAGATGAATTAAGAAGTTGCTTATAGAACCTTAGGGACAATGTCAATGTTTTAGTAGTCCATCTCAAGTTGGATTTCTGGTAAACACAAGCCACAAAAGTACCGCTTCATGCAACAATGATATGCAGCTATTTTTGTGGTGTGAAATGGAGTTATATGTAATAGCACAAAAGTCTGGGCAAAATCGCTAAGTAAAATTACAGGTATTCGAACAAAACATAGTAATCCCTCTTACTGTGGCACGTAAAAAAAACCAAACCCTATTTTTCCAAGTTCTATGAAAAGCACAAAAAGTTTAAGAAACGCTCTAATGAGTGGGAACTGGTTTTGCATATTAAAAATAAGAATTCCGGCTCCAAGGTACCCCTTGTTTATATGAGGACAGTTTCTTCTTTTGATTTTGGTGGAAGAGTGCCATCTACTGAATTGCTTGAATTGTACCTTAGTTTTTCATTTGTGATGGTAACTTTGAGCTAACCTTCTATAAAATTGTCACTACTACTTTGACAGTAGTGAAATAGTAAGTTTCTCAGTTTATTTGGTGTTGCCAAACTAAAAATTATACTACAGTGGAGCACGAGCAGGCTTAAAATAACATTGAAAGCACTGTTCTTAGAAGGACTATATTGCAAAATACTTATCAATGAGAGGATAGTTATTGATGGCTCATATGTTTGAAGCTAACTTTAAAAATCTTAAGTGTCATTTTGAAAGGAGAAGACTTAAGATGTCTCTCTACTTATGCCTTTGAGCAGGCTTCAGGGAAAATCTCTCCTGAGAATCCTTTATTGCATTATGTTTGAATTAGGATTCAGACACTGCTAGCTGAAATACTTAAAAAGCAATAGCAGCAGTACTGCTTGTGAACGTCACTGTGGGTATTTGGAAGACATTCCAGCTTGTGACCGCAACCACTGTGAGTCTGGGGACACATTGTCGTGTCAAGTTGATAGAGAGATAAACTTGTATCTACCACCTTCATTTGGGGTGTAAGTTTCTCCTTTTTCTTTGTATAATGGAAGTGTTGGTACTTCTAATCTGTGACACTCTTAGAACTTCAGCATGTGAGTTTGCTAGCAAATAACTTCAAAAGGGTGCGTAAGCCAAAAAACCCCCCATGATACACCTGCATTACTACATTAATAAAACGCCTAGTGGTGAACTAAACTTTCTCCAAAAGGGTGTTTGGAAAAGGGAGACATTTCCATCAGTGGTACAAGGCAAAAATAGTGTGAGAAGCAGAAGAGTGGATTTGAGCCTCATCCACAAGTTAAGTGTTGAAGGATTGTGTCCAAGGGGAGGAGCTAATATCAGTATAGCAAAATCTGGGAGAGAAATATCCAGTAGTCAGTGACTTAAAAATTTTCTTCAGTTTTCTTTTTGCCAGGCAAGGGTTAAGGGAAATGTTTTAGATCATGCTCTGTGAATGAAGAGAGACTTCTGGACCTAGCAAAGAATTGCGTTGCAATCGGAAATCAGTGTTTACAGCCAAAAATTGATTGTCTATGTTCTTTGAAAATGTTAAATTGTCCTTCTTATTAGATAATATCTATGGTTCTTTATGCTTTCATAAATTAAACTAAATAGTTATAGAAATTCATTTAACATCTAGTTCAGAACATTACTTTTGTTAATGCTGCTGTTGGCAATGTCTGCATGAACTATTTGGGCACTGGGAAGAAACAGTCTTACTCCAAGTATTCCTGACTTCTAGGAGCATAGAATGGCCCTGCATTTAGTCTTAGCCAAGAAGCTGTGGACATAGAGGAAAAGCCTGGTTAATTATTAATATTGTGATATGGTACGTGCTACCAAAAGGATGGATAAGGTATGATACTTGTAATAACACTTGTAATAACAAAAACTTGCAATTAAAATTAAACTAGTCTAAATTTAGGATGACAGATGAGCAGGACTTGGAAGCATACAACTGAATAGAAAGATTTTGCCTCTGAATTTTGATGAAGTTCTTTCAAAATATATTACTTCCTGGGTTTTCTCTTCTGAATGTAGTCTTTGAAAAAACTTCAATGAGTTAGCAGTTGCCACCCATTTCACTGTGTCTTGTGTACTCAGAGGAACCATTATGCAGATGTATTTGTAGCAATTTCCTGCTCTTTCCCCTTGTGTTCTGCCATTCTCCTTCCCTTCCATCCCACCTAAAAAGTACCAGATTAGTCACTTTTTTTGCATTGTTAGTGCTGAAATATAGCTTTTAGACTGTAGTAGCATAACCTGGAACAGAAAAAGTGATTAAAATAAAGGAATGTCTGTAGCGTTGTTAGTCTTCTGAAATTAGTATGTTCTTTAGTTTAAATTGATGGTTTTACCTCTTCATTTAACAGCATGCTTTGCTATCTGAATTGTGCGTATAGAAACTTATTAAAACCAATTTTACTTCTTGTTTGATTTTAAATCACAGATTTTTAATCCTGTTTGCATTTGTACTGCTTAATTACATCTTGTTGAAATGAACGATTGCCTCTCATTGGCAGCTATGAGAAAATTCTACCAAAAACAACCTTTACAGAAAATTTGCTGGCACGTTTCATAGCTGTTTGGGAAATACTGTATTTGTGCATATTTCTGTAAGCAACTTTGAAGTTTAAGATGTATTTTGACTCCTAGCTATTATTGGTGTTAAAAAATGGATCAGATACAAATAACTGCTTGCTATTTGTTCCCTATCAGTTTCCGTGCAAACTAGTTCAATAATTGTTTAAAATATATAACTCATTTTAATTTAAGAAAAAAAAAGGCGGTTTTGTGCTTTAAAATTGCTGCATCTTCCTGTACACAGAAACTAGTTAATGAACTTTAACTAGGGTCTGTGTACTTTGGTATTTTTCAAAACAGAGCTCCTTTTTCACCCTATGAATCTAAGATTTATTGTTTTTTTAAGTTAACATTGAATCAGTTGGCTTCTGATGTTTAAAGGAGCTGAGCATTGTTTTGTAAACAAATGAATACTTAAGGAAATTGATCTGCATTTGTGCAGGAACTAGTGTTATTGGTAGCTGGTTTGGAAATTGAGAAATTCAGATTCCAGGCAGTTGTGTAGTCCCTACTTCACTGGAATTTCTAAAGCTGCAGTAGCTAACAGCAGTAGTAGCTTGCTGTAACTTGTTAAGCTAATATGATACTTGTAATAAGATCTAACATCAGCTGTTTAAATACCATACCTATTGTTGTGCCCTCCCCTCTCCTTAGGAAAGCATGAACTCTTATGAGTGTAAGGAAATATAAAAACTGCTGAACTCAAATGGTATTAAATAATTTCATGATAATGCATCTCAACTACTTTTTTGACAAACATAAACTATCTGAATGCAGCTTCTTAGCCTTCGTTTTTATTTAAAAAAAAGCTGAACAGTCAATACTGTTGCACTCAAAAATATTTGGTAATTTTGTATGATGTTAAGATTCCTAGAATAATCCATTTTCCAGTATTTTGGTGTGTAAATGATCTCTTCCAATTTATCTTCCTGTCTTCCCCCTCTCCTTCTCCAGGAGAAGGGAAGAGCTTTGGGAGAAACCTTTTAGTAACATTCCAGGACTGAGATCCTAGCCTCTTCATCTCTGAGGTGCCTTGCATTGTTTTCATCCTTTTGACTAACAGAATGAAGCTAAATGTAGAGATTTTTATTTTTTTTATTGCCTGGAAGGTATAGTTCTTTCCTCTCTAGGGACACTTGATTTGGTTTCCAAGCATAATATGTAATGTTGTCTTTCTTCTGTCCAAGTAACCAGGTCAAACTGTATCAAGATACCAGCTAAATCAGCAAGCACTGTACTTGATTCACGGAAGTTGCAGCTGGTGTCTTCTGACTGCCTGTATCTTACGTTTCAGTTTTTCCTTATCCTGTTTCCTTATTGTCAGTTTTCTTACCTTATCACTCCTTAGCTGGCAGAAGGAGAATGCACCATAATAATCTGGCTACAATTCCCATAGTAAATCGTTACCAGTAATTTGATAGTATTTCCACCTGACAAACTTTATTCTCAGTTTTGAAGCCCTACTTTGTTTTTGCTTGGTGCTGTTATTTACATAGAGGAAAGTGGATCTGAAATCTTAACAAATATTATTGTTAATGGTATTGTTATTGCAAACACAAATACTGAGACATGGGGAAGAATAAAGACCTGCTCAGCTGAGTCATATAAGCATAGCAAGATGCTATGCAGGCCTAAAGCTTTATGAAGAAACTCTGTAATCCTAAAGTTGTTGAAAAATAATGATATGATACCATATCAGGATTGGTATGGAGTCTAAAATTCTCCCAAAAGTATTTTTGGATTTTTATTTTATCTTGCTTGGTAATATATAGATATTTGGGCCCCTCACCACAAAAAAGACACTGAGGTGCTGGAGTGTGTCCAGAGAAGGGCAATGAAGCTGGTGAGGGGTCTGGAGAGTAAGTCTTATGAGGAGCAGCTGAAGGAGCTGGGGCTGTTCAGCCTGGAGAAAAGGAGGCTGAGGGGAGACCTTATCGCTCTCTACAACTACCTGAAAGGAGGGTGTAAAGAGGTGGAGAGTCAGTCTCTTCTCCCAAGTAACAGGTGATAGGACAAGAGGAAATGGCCTCAGGCTGCACCAGGGGAGGTTTAGAGTAGATGTCTGGAAAAATTTTTACAGTGAAAGGGTTATCAAACATTGGAACAGGCTGCCCAGGGAGGTGGTTGAGGCACTATCCCTGGAGGTATTTGAAAGATGGGTAGACATTGTGCTTAGAGATATGGTTTACAGATGGGTTTTGTCAGAGTTAGGTTGATAGATGGACTTGATGATCTGAAAGGTCCCTTCCAACCTAGGCAATTCTGTGATTCTATGTGAAAGGTCAAAGTCAGTTTTGTAGACAGCGTTGACTGTGGTACTTTCCAACTTTTTAAGTAAGTCTCTCTTGATAAATAGCTGTGTGTCTTGATAGTCTGTTCTTTATGAAATTATTTCTCTGAGGGATCATGCTTTTGTATGTGCAAGTAATAGTACTGACTGGGTCTAGGCGCAGGTAAGGTTGACAAACAGGAAAGTCATGTGAAGCTGCACTTGTACTGCTTTAGTCCTGCTTAGATGTGTCGCATCAGCAGGACTTTATGGTACTCTGTAACTTGGTGTAAATTAAGTGTCTCTCTCTGTTTCTTGTTGGATTGTATCCAGACTTGGCAATGGTGAGTAATACCACACAGACGTTTAATCTTTATATACTTAAAATACTATTTGAAAATCTCACCATCACTGTGTGTTTTTTCTATTATATAGTTCTTGGGGACCACAATCAAAGCACATACAAAAGTGTGTGCAAAATAAATGGTGACTTTGCTGTCTATAAAAATAATTCAGGGTCTGATTAAGTATTGTGGGAAACTGCTACATAGCAATGACTATAGTAAAATATGCAGGTATAATATGCCATCCTGGAGGGCTATATGCTACAGACTGGTATAGATAAGAAAAATGCTGCGAGTAATCTACTCCCCTTAGTGTTTTGAATGTAATTCAGATCAGTGGTATGTTTTTTCTTCTAGACAGAGATCTATATTTTGCCTCAAAATTGTCAAATGTTTAAATACTGTCAGATGTTACAGTTACAGTTTTGAGAAGTACCTAGGAATTAATTTTAAAATGCTACAGTTACAGATTTGTCTTAAAAATCTCAAGCTATTGTAACAGTGTCAAATCTGATAAAGGAACACGATTGGTATCTTGTGCTGTACTATCAAAATTTTTTATAGCTGTGTAATGACAAGATGATGTAAATATCTGTGTGTTGATAGTTTGGAAGGAATTTATATTACAACTGTGTCTCAGTACACATAATTGGCTTATGCTAGGGACTGAATTGATAGCTACAGTTTTTGCAACTCTCCTGTGTCAGATGGGTCAGACAGAGGTGAAGAACACCCCGATATTCCCTAGGTCTACTTAGAGTAACTTAAATTAAAGAATTAAAAAAAAAAAAAAAATAAGACTGCTCTTCTAGGGCATTAGTAAATATTCTGGAATTACTTTTCTCTTTCAAAATGTGATTTCTAAAGGCATATATGCTCCTATGTAGATAAGCTGTAAATAATAGTAATAATTTTAAAAAAATAAAGAATATTCTGTGGAGAGAACTCACTAGTTGAAATGTTTTAATTTTGCCTGGGGGGAAGAAAAGTGTAAGCTTAGGTCTGAAGTTTGTTTGGAAAAAATACCTTTTGGAACTGTTGCCTTTTCTCATAAGTAAATCACTGTCCTTATGTGATATTAAGTTAGCATGATAATGTGCTTTTATGTACGACCTGCACTTCTAGCAGTTATGAAAATGAACACTGATGTTAGGACATGAGTACCTGATCTCTTCTTTTCTCAGCCACAGTTTTTATCTCTTGCTTTTTCAAAAAAACAAGCAAACAGTGGGAAAAAAAGAAAAAAGACAACAATGAAATACTAGTGTTTTCCAGGGTTAATTTCCTAATGGCAGTGGGGAACACGTCTTTGAATATTGCTACTGAGAAGCTATTAATTTATCCTATTTGTTCATATCTGGAATAGGGGACGATGCAGGAATAGTAGAAAGAAATGCTTGGAAGTGAAGGAGAAAGGATGTGCTGGTCAAAGCAGACTATTGCCTCTAGAGCTACCCTAGGTCTTTGGCAGAGAGTTTTACCTGTCTACAAAATTAAAATGCTTTGCCCAAACTGTCATTACTCATTATAATTTTTGCCTGTTTTGGGGACTACTATGTGGTAGATCATCACTGCTTAGTACAGTGAGCGCTCTTGCCTTAAGCACACACATGCAAGTATAGAGGATTCTGACAAACTGTGTTCCCTGGGATGCTGCCTGTTTTGTGTGGTAGAGAAATGCTTAACGTGTACTGAAACAGGCATGTATTATTATCCTTCTACAGTCAGTATTTAAGTGACGTGCTTTTTCCACTCAGCATACCCCGCAAAACTGGGAGGCTTTGCATTGCTTTAGAAAAGAAGATTAATGCTGTTTAGGAGGTTGATATTAATTTGAGATGAGAAGAGTAATTTTAGCTACTAGGTGAAAAAGTGAAGATGACATAATCCTTGTGTAAAGGAACTAAATGGGACTATATGCAAGGATTATTTTTTTTATAATTGTAAGCACTATAAAAGAGGCCAAACTCTATTTTCAGATCTGCCCATGAGGCTTCCCACTAATTTGTCAAAAAGAACGAACTTGCTTTGAATGCTTAAAGCTTTTGTAAACTTACTCACAGTGCTGCATATTTACAGATTTCTGGAGAGACAACTGGTTCAGGTGTCCTGGAAAATGTAAAAGGATTTTTTTGTTTAAAGAAATGTTCACGTATTCTTAATATTGAAATTTTTACTGACTAGTTATAACAATGCTTCCAGAAACATTTGCATCAGAAGTGCTTAAAAAAAAAAAAAAAAAAAAAAATTTGAGGAATAGAATTTGGAGTAACTTGAGGAATTCATGGGCTTCTCTGTTTTTCTAGGTCATGCTTCTCTTATTTTGAGGCAGAGTAGCTGTAAAGCCTCAATTTGAAATAAACTGTGGGTGGGTAAATGAACAAGGGTTACCTTTAATTCTGTTGGAAGTTGATGTTCAGGGAGGGGGCTGGGGGAATCTTCTTTTGTTAGAAAACTACCTGTGTCAGTGCAGATAACTAACGTATTTTAAATGTCTGAGTTTCACTTTCAGAAATTGCTTTTTGTCTATTTCTGCAAATAATTATTAATTCAAGCAAATGCAGAAGGATAAGCAAAGCTGAAGCAAGTCTGCTCTGAAATTTCTGGTATTCCTTGTGGGCATATCTTTTCTAATCTGGCAATGTGTGTAGTCAATCAATAGTTAATGCAAAAGGAGTGATTTTACATTAAAAGTATTCTGAGTTTGTGTAGGAAGGTATCGTTTATGGGGACAACACCTCCCCCCCAAGTTTTAAGCTCTGTCTTTTTTTTTTTTTGAAAGAGCTATAAACTGTCAGTGGAGTACAGATGAATTCTTTGTATAGGAACTATATTGATAGGAATGTAAAATACAAGAGGAAAAAAACAGGTGAGGCAAGCTGGCTCTTCAAGCCCTTCCATGGCAGAACAAAATTTAATTACTAATTCTGTTCGGGGAAGAAAGCTGGTATTAAATTTGCTGGATTATTCAACATCTGTTTAGTATATCTCGTCACTTAACTGGAAGTTATGCAGATTCATTAGTCGAGGAGAAGAATGTGATTGAAGTTTAAAAGTTAAAATATTGCAGTGTGTTGAAGCAGACTTGTTCCCATTGTAGTTCTACTTACATTTTATCTCACCAGCGTAGAGGTTGAGCAGGACATGTGTTTGAGTTTTGATTTGCATGCAACCTAGTAGTCTCTTCAGCCTTTCAGCTGTCTGTAGCATGAATGCATGTATTATTTAAGTCTCTGTATCCACTTTGGTTTTGATCAACAGTTTCTCAGTAAATGTACAATTCTCAGCCATTCTGCAGATTTTCCTGTTTTATTAATTTCTAGTGTATGCTGACAGAAAAAATTGTACGTTATACTCCCTGTTTTGCATATGGGTCGTGGTTTTGGCCGGATTGGCCAATCAGAATGACAGATGGCCCCCCCGCCCTCTCCTCAGAGAGGAGAGGAAGAAATAAGGAGATTTATGAGTTTAGAAAAAGAACTAAACTACTTTAATGAAAAGAGTAATAAATAAGGAAATAAGAAATAATAAGAAAATTAAAAAAAAAAGTATACAA
>VYZM01015523.1:10716-25087 GCA_013398915.1 Dromas ardeola
ATATGATAATGTGCACTGCAAAGAAAAGTCAGGGGGAGGAGGAGGAAGGGGCGATGTTTGTGGCAATGGTATTTGTCTTCTCAAGCAACTGTTATGTGTACGGAGGCCTTGCTTTCCAGAAAGTGGCTGAACATCTGCCTGCTGACAGAAAGTAGTGAATTAATTCCTCTTTTTCTTTGCTTGTGCATGCAGTTTTACTTTCCCTATTAAACTGTCATTATCTTGATCCATGAGTCTTCTTGCCTTCTTTTTATTTCCTCCCCATCCCACAGGGTAGGGGAATGAATGAGTGGCTGGGTGGATGTTTGACTGCCAGTCAGAGTCAATACACCACAGCAACAAAGTCCCTGAGGTCAAGTTTAGTACAGTGTAGTCTCCTAATTTCTTAACTTTGGCCATGTTCTTAAAATAGGCCCATACTTATAATTTGATATTGGAAAAAATGGTATCTAGTGCTTTATTGGCTCTGCAAAATGTAGATATTCACCTATTAATAGGAAGAATAAGTAAGCATAAAATGTAAGTTGTGTTTTGCTATTCTCTTTTAACAGTTTTCTCCTGTAAAGAACAGATTTATCAGATCTATAGCAAGTTGATCTCCATCTCTTGCTTTCTTGCCATGACAATGAAATCAAGCATTTTTTTAGGCCAGCGAACCTACGGCTCCTCTAAAACTCCTCAGTCACATTCATGGTAATTTTGGAGAAACACAGAGAACCTGTGGTGAGGTGCCAGAAACGGATATAAAGCCAGTACTGCAGCAGGGGAGCAGAGAACAAAGGGAACTGAAGATTTAAAGCAGTAGGTCGTAAGTCTCTCTTCACTACATGACCTCCACAGTGAGAAAGGAATGGACCTACCCTGCCTGTATCTTTGGTTATGGTCTGTGTTTATTAACTATGCTAATTAGCTTGGAAGGGACCAAGGACTTAGTATTTGACATTAATAATTGAGGTTCTTTATTTATTTATTTTTTTTTTTTACAGATACTGTATTTTCACAGGTAAGATGCATTTAAATACCAAGTGCTTCCAAATTCTGCTGAGAAGGATGTGTTGAGTCATGGAAGCTATTTCTATTTACAGGTGGATGGCAAAATCTTCATTGGTCTTTGCTGCACTGTGCAGAAACATGAATATCAGTTTGCCATCAACTGTAAAGGCAGCAGAGCTCACTGTAAGGATGGTTGTTGGTAGCAACTCACTATCTGGCTAAAGTATCTCAGATAAACTCATATTAGATCACTCCTGCTCCCTCTACTTCATTTATACTGCAAAGAAAAACAAAAGCATATGTTAATTGGAAACATTAAAAGGAGAAATCAGTTGGAGAAACTCAGACTAATTAGCTATCCTATTTTTAAGGCTCTGCAACCTGTAGCTACATTTTCTTGTGTCGCAGAAAGCCGACACACTGAACTGTGCCTCAGTTAAAAAACAGTCTGAGACGCATCCAAAATGACCTTGCACAGCTTTAAATGAAATTTAAAGAACTATTTACACATCTAATCTTTGTCTGGAACCAAACACAGCTATGCATTAGGCACTGATTAACACAAATAAGAGGCTTCAGGAGTGTGGGAATTTTATCCATTTAGAACTTTTTAATTAAGATCACAAAGAAATTCTGCCAGATATTAGTACTTTGCATTCCAGATTATAGTTAACACATTGCTGAAATCTCTAGGGGAAAAAAAACAAACCCACAAACAAACCAAACACACAACGCAAAACATTAATTCTCTCTTCTCTGAAATACAGGAAGCAATTAAAAAAGAAAAAAAATCACTTATGTTAGTCTCCAAAAAAAGAGATTCAGAAATCTGTGGACCAAAACCAGTAGGCTACAAAATAAGGTAATTTGTATCACAGCTATGGGAAATAGAAAATAAGTGGTTTAAAGAAGAAGCAAGCAATTCACAACAGCTAATGAAATTGATAAAAGTCTTAAAAATACATTTTGTATTCTGCATAAACTAAAGGAAATATGCCTATTTGGTAGTCTCCTGCACAGCTGAGTTTCTATTTACTTTATTGACTGTTGAGGTTCCCATTTGGTGCCATTTTTTAAGTCTCCGCAATAAACTTTCCAGAATCACTTCACAAGAAGCAGAAACAAATCCCTGTCCTTCTTTGTTTACTTATGGAATGGGAAGCTTCTTTTCAATTCATTGGAAATGAAACATGTTTTCAACTTTACAGCCCTGCCTGGATTCACCCATTTTTCAGCTACCTTTTCTCCTTATTACAACTGTCTTTTTTCCTAATATGTGAACTTGCTTATTAATGAACACTGAAGATTTTTTTAGTCATAAGAAGCTAATTCCAGTAAGGTAACATGATTGAAACATTTTTACTTCATGAAGGCAGAGGATCTGTCAGTCACCATAGGAACCCCTACTGGGTAATCCTATTCCCATCTGAACATAGAGACAATCTCCTGTCTCAGCTTTTATACAGAAATGAGCTTAGAACCTCTGACTGAAGCTAGATGTACCTGTGATGTGACTGCAACAACCTGAAATTCAGGTGGAAATTACTACATGTCTCAGTATGTGAAAAGGAAGAGAAAGGTCACTTTGGAGCCCAGAGTCTCGGTATTCTGGATGACTAGGAACTAAAGAATCATTACATTTGTGTTTGGCTGGGTTTTGTTTTTTTTGTTTTGTTTTGTTTTTTTTTTTTTTTAATTTTGAAACATTTATTTTTTCAATAGTCTCAGAGTAATTCTGATAATCAGTGAATTTAGTGCAGCATCTTGGACATTCCTCTGCCAAAAAAAAAAACTGTTCAAAACCACAAATGGGCCAAGGCAGACACTATAAGATGAGAATGGCAGGCATAACAAAGGCATAATGCTATAGTGCTGCTGAAATAGAGGACAAAGAGAAAAATAAGAAAATAGTACAGGGTGAAAATCAGTTCTTGTCATAGTATTTTTTATCTTGCTTTCCATCTGCATAAAATATTAGTAATTCCCATGAACTACAAATTAGAACTCTATTTGAAATCTTCACAGTACAATAAAGAAGTTTTAATTATGTAAGATGGTATTATGAAAGTTCCTTCAACTTGTGAATGCTATTGTTTATTTCACTGGTGAATGTTGTTTCATTTGATAATCACATTCCTGTAATGTAATCACCACTATTAGACAAGAAACAACTAATACAGATGAGGAGTTTCTTCTTTTTTGTGTGTTTTGTTTAATTTTTGTCATTTTTTACAGTGTTGGTGAAAAAACTGTGGATTCAGAAATGTAAATTCTTTGTATTACACATAGTTGTTAAAACATCAAGAGCATTTCATCTGTAGGCCTATAATTTTAACAATAGTTAACTATTGTTATTCTACAAACTATAAACAATGAAGATAATATCCTAGCTACATTTTTAAATGAGGTAGCTTCCTCAAGTAAATTAGATAACTCTACAGTGAAGTTGTTCATTTTTTTTCTGTTGAATATTGATGTGTTGGATTACTTTTATTTCTTTAGTCATATCTTACAACAAAGGTTGCCAGCGTTGTAGAAGGAGTGACAGGAAGCACTTACAGGCAAAGTATTTTTGTTTTTTTTAAATGGAAGAAATTATGTCTTATACAGAGCTCAAATTCTATCCCCACAAGATTTGGCCTTGAATTCTTAGTTGTTTGTGAACCTTGAAAATTTCTTGGATTGCTATGAATGAAGATGATGGTTCAATTGAAGACATATTTTCTTTTGCATTTTTAAAAACGTGTGAATGGATCTTCTTATTTTTCCTTAGGTAGAAAGACCTCCATGTAGCAGATGTGTGCTGTATAACATACATGATTTAGTGCAGTCATTGAAACATTGTCAGATAAATGTCTCCTTCCAAGGCCATGCATAGAAGTGTGTGTGAAAGACAGGAAAAAGACAGGATTACTCTGCTCCAGATGCAGACATGTTGGGATTTGTTTAAGGTTATCACATCCAGATATTTACAGTGTAGGCTTTAGGGTTCAATCTGAGATAGACACCCACATTTTGATATTAATATGTCTGAATATTTGCTAAATACCTAAACTCCCTTTATAATGGGAAGATATTTTAAAGATCATCTAGTCCCAACCTCCCTGCCATGGGCAGGGACACCTCCCACTAGACTTGTTTGCTCAAAGTCCCATCCAGCCTGGTCTCGAACACTTCCAGAGATAGGGCAGCCACAACCTCCCTGGGCAGCCTGTTCCTGTTACAGTGTCTCACCACCCTGACAGTAAAGAATTGCTTCCTAATATCTAATCTAACTCTGCCCTCTTTTGGTTTAAAATCATTACCCCTCAACCTATCACTACACTCACTGATAAAGAGTCCATCCTTATTTTTCCTGAAGGCTCTCTTTAAGTACTGGAAGGCTGCTGTAAGGTCTCCCTGGAGGCTTCTCTTCTCCAGGCTGAACATGCCCAACTCTCTCAGCCTGTCTTCATAGGAGAGGTGTTCCAGCCCTCTTTGTGGTCCTTCTCTGGACCTGCTTGAGCAGGTCCATGTCCTTCTTATGTTGTGGGCCCCAGAGCTGGATGCAGTACTTCACGTGGGTTCTCACAAGAGCAGAGTAGAGGAGCAGAATCACCTCCCTTGACCTGCTGGCCATTCCTCTTTTGATGCAGCCCAAGATATGCTTGGCTTTCCGGGCTGCGAGCTCACATTGCTGGCTCATGTTGAGCTTCTCATCAACCAACACCTCCAAGGCCTTCTCCTCAGGGCTGCTTTCAATCCATTCTCCGCCCAGCCTGTATTTGTTCTTGGGATATCTGTGACCCAGGTGCAGGACCTTGCACTTGGCCTTGTCGAACTTCAGGAAGTTCACACAGGCCCACCTGTCAAACCTGTCCAGGTCCTGCTGGATAGCATCCCTTCCCTCAAGCTATCCACCAATAAACAGTTATATATTTAATTTTAACAATGTAGTTTAAGTTACGTTTCTAAAAGACATATTATGATTTCTAAATGTAATTTACATTAAAAATTACTCGGTCATTACTGTGCAGATGAAAATAAAAGGCATTAAGGAGACTAGTTCATCTCTGCATCTCTGTTAAGCTAATGTTAATATCCATGACACTTTTTTTCATACCTTTGACATTCAGACCCTGCGGGAGAGAAGACATGGGAAAGATGCAGTTATTGCTGTAAAGCAATCCTTTTCTCTACCAGAAATACTTCATAAAAGATTACACCATGCTGTTAGATTGCACAGGAACTGATCCATACAGTGAAGTGCCAGGAACTCTCACACAGACAGCCTTGGTGTGCAGCTTGGAGTGCCAGCAAAATGTCAAATCTCAAGTTGGTGGCAGGAAGCTGTCTGAGCAGAGCCCTGAAGAGAAGAATTTTTTAGTTTTAAAGAGGATGAACTTAGTTTGTTGGCTGTCCAACAAATGTGAGTGAACAAATATTCCCTGTAATAATCTGGAATTAATTGTAAATTCTGTGTTTGAATCCTAGCAGTAGGAATGCTGACCATAAAGGTAAACTCAATGTTCACTTTTCTAGTATGCCCTTATATTTATGTAGAATTAATAAAATGAAAATACCTACATGTCAATTTCATTGATGATATGATGTCATT
The DNA here is from genome assembly GCA_013398915.1 of Dromas ardeola. NCBI lineage: Eukaryota > Metazoa > Chordata > Aves > Charadriiformes > Dromadidae > Dromas > Dromas ardeola. The sequence continues at coordinate 16,307 of VYZM01015523.1, forward strand.
ATTTTCTGTTAAACTTTCTAACTTCTAAACCAAGGAATGTATGGATATGGATAGGGATAGGGATGGGGATAGGGATGGGGGCAGGGATATACATTTGCATGTATAAAATAAGAAAAGATGTATGTAAATTTTCTAAAAGTCAAGGAAAATAATATTTTTTGTAACTTAATTAAAAAATTCTGCATCTTGTGTTCACAATCCCTTTTCTTGAACATAATAAAACAAGTAAGTATGATGGGCTAATGTTCTTCATTCTCATGGATCAGAGAAAAAAAAATAAAATAAAAATAGAGCCCCACATGAAAGCAATTCATAGAATTGAAATTGTTTTACATTTTGAATTTAACAGGCCAGCGATCTGTACTTCGGCTAAATTTTTATTGCATAATTATGTACCTTAGTTAAATGCATGTTCAATGTATCTTACAAACCAAGTGAACCATTTGTGGGAAATCACCTGGGTTTCTCCCTTCCCCTCCAGTAAAGCTTAAGAGGAATGAAAGAGTTATGAGACTGCAGGGTAAAACGAATAAACCTGATTCACTTTCTGATGAACCAAGTGAAAATTTAAGGTTTTTGGAGTGGATGAAACTGGATGCAACTTAAGGTGTCAGGGAAAGCTTTAGTCATTGCTAGAAATAAACTGTGCTGCATATCTTGAAGGGAGTTTGAGTCAGAGTGAAAGAGCCAGAACTCTGTTATTGGCTACTTTAAATTCTTCTGAAATAAGAGGAATCAGGAAATGTAACCCAATTCTCAGAATAGGTTATTAAAGAGGGTTTGGTGAGCAGACAAATACATTAACTCATACACAAACTTTTAACCTGTATATTTTAAATTGGAAGCGGAGGTTGGAATTCCTTTATGCTGAGTTTATTACACGGATACATACCTCTTTTCCTTTTTTTTTCCTGTAGAAATCAAAAGGCTGCAGATTTGTAAAAAATATTTGCCTGTTTTTTCCACCTATCCAAGCATCTTCTCAGTGTGTGTCACTGAAATTAGGCTATACAGCAAGGACATTAAGCAGCTAAATTGTAGCAACTTTTGAGTAGAGGGAATTTTCTAATCTGTGTATGAATGGTTTATAAAGTCTGAAAAAGTTGTTCTGCTCTGATTAGCTGAAACTTAGAATCTGGAGTATTCAAATATTGGCTGTCATTTTAGGTTATGTGGTTCAGGTATCAAGTAGGATCAGAAATCAGATTCTCAAGGGCTAACCACAATAGAAGAGAAGAGTTAATTTTTCCACCACAGGACATAGAAAATAATTTTTTATTAACCTGATGTGAAACTCCTGGACTTTGTCTCATGGAAATATTAAGAAACAATAAATATAGCTAAGTTTCAGTGTCAAAGGCTTTCATGGGCCTGGAAGCGCCAAACTCTCTCAGTTCCTCTTGCCCCATAGCTTCAACTCCAGAGAGTTTTGCTCTCAAAGATTTTTCACAACACTTATATTACCCTTAAGCAAGGATATCTTACTGTCGTTAAACAATAAAGCTTTTTCTGGCATAACAAAATAAAGAATGAGGTCTCTGTGGAATCCTAGATTTCCCATGTAAACACCAGTTTTATTACAGAAAGGAGAAAAGCTCCTAAGCCCTTCATCCTTTTACAGCAAGTTTTGATGCTTCATTCAGAGGAGGTTTGACTGACACCCAGGAAGGTGTGAAAGTGCAGTAGTCGTATCTTCGCTTTGAAAATGAGTGTAGGTGCTAGTGTCACTGAAGTAGCCAAAGGGAGGGCTAATATGTTTGGTTTACATTACTTTTACCTCCAGGTTAGAGAAAATGTAAATTTAGGTTGGTGATCTTATTGTAGTTCTCAGTGGAAGGCTGGCTAGTTCAAAACCCACCACACAACTCAACACAAATCTAACAGCCTTGGCATGGGGAAAATGTAGGCAACAAGTATTTGAGCAGCAGAGGTGTTGTAAGTCAGAAGTGGAGTGCCTTTTGCAGAGATGTATAGAGATGTTAATGCACAGCGTCTGTCAGCACTGTGCCTTGAACCAGCCTGTGCTATAAATCTCTCATTTTCATGAACAGTAAAATCCCCCAAACTTACAAAGAAATATAAATGCAATAAAAAATGTTTTCCCTAGCCCAAATACAGTTTATTTTTTATAAATATACATGTGCTTCTTTGTAGTATACTTTTAAACCAGGGAGCTGTCAAGAGTTGAGTAAATGGTAGCTAAAATATATGCAAGGTCCTTTTGAAAAAAAAAAAAAAAAAATTAGAAAGACTTAAATATGAACAGAAACCATTTTCTAAAGCTTATGAAATACAGTGTGCTGGTTCTGAAAGTCTTTAAAGTCCCCTTGAGGATCTCCATTATAAAGTAATGGGAAAATTTGCTTTACCACCCCCAGGGGCATGTTTTTTTAAGATTATCTGCTAATAAAAATAATATAAAAATAATATGTATGAGGGAAGAAAACTATCTGGTTTGATATGAATTCAAACTTAGTAAGATTTCAGAACTATATAGATGAAGAACCTGCATATTCACATCATAAATATTTTTGCTCCAAATTTTTTCACAGAAGATATGTAGAAGAAAAGCTATGTTTATTATTTATCATGTTTATCGGTTTTGATTTTTTCTTAAATGTTTTGGCCCTGTTTTGTATTCATAAAATACAACTATTATTCTGATTGCTGTATAAATTAAAGGATTTTTCAGATCACAAATAAGCATTAATATAGTTATAAAGCGATAACACTGAAAATGTTAAAGTATCACTGATGTGATTTTTCTTAGCATTAAATCATTTTAACTTTCTGCTTGCCTATCTGCTTCTTTATACTGTTTTCTAATACTGAATTTAAAATAATTTCTTCATATTTGGGGTCCTTCTTAGTTTTAATACATTCTGTGCATGAATTTAGGAAAATCAATGAACCATCTTGTAACTGGGATATGAAATGTCAATATGGCACGGGCTTTCTATATGCTTCTATAAGATGCATTAGTATTCTTGTCCTGTATATAGCTTATAACATCTCAAAATGCATATCGTTATATTGTTCATATCCACACTCTTGAAATGGGCTTGATAGATAAGGCTTAGTAAGACAAAAAAGAAGATTTGTTTGCACAAAGATTATGTTAAACTTGCTGGAAGCAGTACTGAAATCTCAGGAGAAGAAATAAAAAGCAAGCAGGCAATCTGTGTGCCTCTCATCTCCCTGCAATTCCTAGAGGTTACGGATAAGAAGATTAGGAAACAACACACAGACACAATTGCAAAACTTCCTAATGAAAACAAATTTGCCATGTTTGATGGCTTATATATGTCATCATTTTTTGACAGCAGCATAATGTGGAAAGACAATTTAATGCAATAAGAAGATTTCACTTTCTAAGCAAATTGTTTGGGATAGTTCTCTCACAAAGAAAGAAGTGTTGAAATGACATTGAAATATCCCAATTCCAATACTTTTAAGAAGCAGATAGGCACTGATGGAAGTGATGCTATTCTTTCAATGGTTATTTAATTTTCCTAGTGAAATTTCAGAAAACAAAGTAGCTTGAATGGCTTGGTCAATATATGATTTCTGCGGGCACTGTCATGACACCCTTATTTAGACACAACTGATTAGTACACATATCAGACCTTTGAGACAGAAAGCTGAAGAAGCCATATCCAATCCATCCCTTTGACAAAGCAGCCTTAACTGGCTTAAATTGTAGAAAAATATTCGTGCTGTGTTGAATTTCCTTATGTTCAGCTTTAGCTCAGTACTTCTTGAAAATACCTTAAAGATCCTCTTTTAAAATACTAATATGTATTAGATACTTGTCTCTGCCCTCTGTAATCTTTACGCCTGACTATTCACATATTCAGTATCTCTTAAAGTGAACGTCTTTCCTTGAGCTTGTAATCCCTTCCTTCCATTTTATCAGTGCTCACTTTATGATGGTTAAATTTGGATTCCCTCTGTTATTCTGAAGTCATGAATAAATCAGACAAGAGTAAGCAATTTGCTTAATTTATTGTTCACTTGACTTGTGTGCAAAACAGCTTTCACACCCGTTTAGGCTAAAATTCACATGACTTCCACTGACTCCCACTGAAGTTCCACAAGACTTCTACTGTTATATTGCAATCTATCGAAGTACATACATACTCGAGCAGAATCACTGAAAGTAGATATACTTCCATTAGAAACATCATACCAGCGTTGCTTGTTTCACTTATAGAGAAAGAATGAATTCTAGTAACCAGGAGACCATGAGCTACACTCATATTTGACACACTTACTAGTACAGTTCAACTGTATATTTCTATTTTTTAATAAAAATTAGAAGTATTTCAAGAAAAAAAAGTGAATATAGTACTTACTTAAAAAAAAAATCTGAAATGACTTTGAAGTTTATTTAATTTGAGCTGAATTTGTGAAAAATTTCTGCCAAAGGGTAATAAAATGTGTTATACTTGTATGGAGATGATCCTGGTTGTATGGCCACTCCCTGTCCTGCTGTTCTGTTTTGGAAGGAGTTAGGGTGCACTTTTGACTAGACACAAGTGATTTTTTTTCACTGGAGCTACTCTTTTACGCACAAACCCCAAACTTTCATCTGCAACTATGCCACTGATGAGAGACAGTTCAGAGTATTCTCTTTTCTACTTCATTGCAAAAGCAGGTAGAAGTGGCTGAGCAGCCTACCTTTAAGGAGAAAATTGAGTGCTTGGTGAGCTAGATGAGCAGCTTAAGGAGCATGAAGACTGTGACAAACTTGTGGTACACAGTCTAGGGTTCACAAGCATGCCAGAGGGTTATAAGAAATTTCATAACTCCCTGCATAGTACGGGGTAGCATTTGCTTGCAGCAAATGAGATTCACTGCTCTCTGCTCTGACACTACAAAAGGTAGGAGCGATCTCCTCCAAAGTCTCTGTTGTCCCCTGAAGTAGCAATGCTCTGCAAATGAAACATATTATTGGTTCAGATGCAGAAGTTCAGCCACTACTCTTGCTGGCAAGAGCAGGGGCTGAGGACCTTTGACTCTTGACTAAGGTCTACCTCCTGTCACAAGACAATGTCTCTCAGAGTCATCATCCACCTCCTGTGACTACAAGAGGCTTTTAGATTCATTCTAGAAGAAGAGATGGAAACAAAGACAGTAGATGACACTGCCTACTTTGCTATCATTTCATTTCAATTAATAAGCAATGACACAGTAGCAGTTCCCCTTTCCTCCTAATTCATGGTCACCAATCATGCATGGAGGCTAATGACTTCTCTCTGGCTTTTTAATATAAATTCTCCTCTTCTTCCTATCTGACTGTAAAATCCTCTCTCCTTTCTTTTTAAACTCTCATAATTTCCCTTTCTCTTTTGTCAGCTTTTGTTAGCTTGTCTTAATTTGCCTGTTATTACCAGAAATTCCATCTGATTAGAAGGCCAACTGACTTCTGGCAGGTGAATGTTAACTGTGCCAGATTCCTCTGCAGACCTTGAACCCGATGAACCAGGCTCTTCTGACGCATCCTCTCCCCATGTCTTCTCATGTCAAAATGGGAATCCTGGAAGGACAGAACCCTGATAGTCTCAGCCCTCTTCATGAGTATAGAGGCCTTTTCCTTCTCTCTAGTACCTAAGACTTTCTTTTCTTAAGTGTGTGTGCTTTCCATCCCTCAGGTTCTCCTTCAGCATGATACAAGTTTGCTGCTTGCCTGGTGTCCAGAGACTGAATGATGTCCTATGCAATGGTCAAGTGCAGTTCCTTCTCAGCCCCTTTTTTGGAGCTGTTGCCCTTAGAACGGCTTTTCATTAGAGCAAGGATCTAAACGCAAACACAAGCTAACTGTCCTAATGGTGCTTGTAGACAGCTGCTAATTAGGACCTTTGGTAAAAGTTAATAACTGTGCGATATATTTAAAATAATTACATGTAAACTAATAAAAAAATAAATTGTTGAGGGGAAAGAACTTGGGAAGATAAGACAGGGATTCTCAGGGCTCTCTCAAGGGTCTCACAGACTCAGGGACAGTGAATGGTTTGAACTAGAACAGTCTCAGTGAATGCTCTTTCAGTTCAAGATTTACAAGCCTTACAAACTACCTGTGCATTGATGACATTGAATGAGTAATAAACTTTTAAACTAGTTTTGAATAAATCTGATAAAAAGAGAAGACAAAGAAAAAAAAAAGGAATTTCAACTGAGTTGTCTAGGGTTTCAAGCAATCACAGGGAATGAGGAAAGACCATTCATTTTCTTGTAATGGATGACAGATGGATTTGAATTCCTTTCTAAATACAGAACTTTGGTTTTATTTAGAGTGAAACAAATTTTCTTTCTCCCAAGTGATCCAAAAGGTGTCTATCTGAAAATCTTCTTTCTGAATACATACTTTTGTACATTGAGCTGAAAAATCAGTTATCCTAATAATCATGTGCCAGTAAAGCACTCCTAACTATAAATACGTTTTCAGAAAAGTCACTCCATGTTAGAACAAATGACCGATAGTACTGAATAAAAAGATTATTGTTTATTTGGCAAAGGCAGAATTCTGAAGAGAAGAAATTATTTCCTGTGCAAACAATTTTCTTTAATCTATCTCCTTTTGCACATTCTTCCTTAACTACATTACCACATACTATTTTTCCATTCAATTTGCAATCAAAGAAAATATTTTAATTCTATACTGGGCAACATAAACATTTAAAATAGCTCCCAGTATAATACATAATTTTGTCGTGTGCTTTTAGACAGACAAAGTTGCACATTAACTCTTCAGAGAGCTTTTCCGTGCTTAGCCCAGGCTTAATTTCTCCTTAACTAACACATTTTAGCTTGATTTGAAAATGTCCTTGTACATGCTGCAGGCAGGGCACAGATGTGTTTGAAGCCCAAGTCCTCTTTTTAGGTCCTCATATAAGAAAGTGCATGGGGCAAGAGGGTGTGTACATGTAGGAGGGATCTTAAAATGTCCCAGTCTTCTTATTTATTCTGTAAGAGGGCATTTTCCTAGGAGGAGCAGGGCTTCACAGAGAGAACCCCAGGAGCTGTCAGAAGTAGAAGAGATGCTGTTGTTTACATCTGGGGAAGGTAGGTCCATTCTAACCCTTTTTTGACAAAGTCTATATTCTTCTTTCCTAAGTTTTTCAAAGTTTTCCACCCACACCCACACCCACACCCACATAAATCATCTATTTTGGGAACTTGAAAAAACATTTTATTTAGAAACTGTAAGATGTTTTGGCTGCCTTTTCTTATATTTCTTTTCTTGCTTCACTCAGCAAACTCAGTTTAGCACTTATTACAAACTTTTACTTTAAGTCTCTATATATTAGTTAATACAAGAAAAATGTTCCTTTCCCATTTCCTCACTTTACAGTTGATGAAGACTAACAAAGCTAATTTGAGAAGAGTTGAGACGTGCAGTGCGTGACAACAGGGGACTGTGGGAATAAGCTGAAAAGAGAGGGTTTCAGACTGGAACTAAGGAAAAAAACTTTTCATCATGAGGACAGACAAACATGGGAACAGCTTTCCCAGAGAGGTTGTATAGTCCCTGTCCTTGGTGGTTTGCAAGGTTTGACTGGACACAGCCCTCAGCAGCCTGGTTTGATCTCAGAGCTGACCCTAATTTTAGCAGGGAGTTGGACTAAGGATGTACTGAGGGCTCTTTGTCTCTGAATTATCTTATGAAGCCAGATCTTTTTTATGTCCCAGAGTGCTTCCTTTTCAACAATTCAACAGTAACCGTTGAATTTTGAATACTATTTTAAAATATTATTAACATTATAAATAATTTTACATAAAACAGTCTCTTTAAAGTTTGTGTCACCTTTCATTTCCTTACTTTCCTTATAAATTTCAAGAATAGGCTGTTGGCTTAAGCGTGTACATAAGTTTAATTAATATGCCACTTCTGTTTTTTCCAGATCATTAATGAAGATGTTAAAAACTGACTTAACACATTGCTTTGCTTATATTCAACAGAAGTAATGAAAAATTACCTCTTTTGTAGGAGTAACCCAATGTGCTAATTCCTTACAATAATTTGCACCAATGTTGCTATAGCTCATAATTAGCTGAATATCAATTAGCTTGAAATATGACTGAGAAATTTGTATTAGTGTTAACCTAATGCTTCATTTACATTTACAACTGTTTTTAATTATTCGAACAATCACAAAAAAATTAAAACCTGCAATCAGTGAGGCTTCACCTTCACAGATGATTTTCTGTGAATTTAGTAAACAAAGCAGACATAAATATGACAAATTATTCCTAGGACTTTGCCTTTGCAATTACTTGTCAACTGCTTTTATTACAGCAGCTGAATGTTATATATGTGTTTATTAAACTCTAGTTTAAAAAAAAAAACAAACAGCAGCACGCCAAAAAAAACCCAAAAAACAAAAAAAACACAAACAAAAAAACCTCAAACCCAAACCCCGGTACCCCAAACCTCCTAAAAGTCCTGTTTCTTTTTTTTTTATTTGTGTCTCAGTAGACAGGACAATGCCACCTGTTGATCTTTTTATATGTTATTAGTTGTTCAAAATGTGGAGATGTACAAGCTTTATTCCCTTTTCATGTTTTACAATGCAACGAACTTACTTATTTCGACACGGTCTCCCACAGCATCCTCATAGGGAAGCTTAGGAAGAGTGGGTTAGATGAATGGACAGTAAGGTGGATGGAAAACTGGTTGCAAGACAGAGCTCAGAGGGTCGTGATTAGGGCACAGAGTCTAGTTGGAGATCAGTGACGAGTGGTGTTCCCCAGGGGTCAGTACTGGGCCCAGTCCTCTTC
>VYZM01015523.1:25476-39313 GCA_013398915.1 Dromas ardeola
CACCTCGAGTACTGTGTCCAGTTCTGGGCTCCCCAGCTCAAGAAGGACAGGGAACTGCTGGAGAGGGTGCAGCATAGGGCTACCAAGATGATTAGGGGACTGGAACACCTCTCTTATGAGGAAAGGCTGAGGGAATTGGGTCTGTTTAGTCTGGAAAAGAGACGGCTGAGGGGTGACCTTATTAATGCTTACAAATACTTAAAGGGTGGGTGTCAGGAGGATGGGGCCAGGCTCTTTTCAATGGTGCCCGGCAACAGGACAAGAGGTAATGGGTACAAACTTGAGCATAGGAAGTTCCACCTAAACACGAGGACGAACTTCTTTACTTTGAGGGTGGCAGAGCACTGGAACAGGCTGCCCAGAGAGGTGGTGGATTCTCCATCTCTGGAGACATTCAAAACCCGCCTGGACGTGTTCCTGTGCAACCTGCTCTAAGGTGACCCTGCTCTGGCAGGGGGGTTGGACTAGATGATCTCCAGAGGTCCCTTCCAACCCTATGATTCTATGATAATACCTTTGCAGAGACGTGTTTTCCTCTTCTGCCTATCAAGTTTTCCCTTCAGTCAGTGTGAAATAAATTTGTGAAAAGTATTCTTCATATCTTAATCAAAACTGTTTTCTCAAAGAGCAAGCAGGAAGATAAACAGTCTTCTCAGACTGAGGCGAACCTGCTTGGGCAGGGGGATTGGACTAGATGATCTCTGAAAGTCCCTTCCAACACCTACCATTCTGTGATTCTGTGATTCTCACTGTTACTTTAATGAGACTTCTTGTTTTGGTCACAAATATATGATCTGGAATTATCTAAAAATGTCTTGGAGAACTATATTCCCCAAACCCTTGGAAGAATATGATCTGAGTATCTTAATCCCTCATTGTCATTCAAAACCTAGTCCATAAATCCAAAATATAGCACCATACAGGCTAATATGAAGAAAATTATCTCTATCCCAACCAAAACCAGTACATCCCCAAAGAAAGAATTGCTGAAGAATTTTCAGTTGTTCCCGGCAATGATATTTAACTATTCACAAAATCACAGAATTGTTTAGTTGGAAGGGACCTCTTGAGTTCTTCTAGTCCAATGTTCCTGCTCAAGCAGGGTCAGCTAGAGCTGGTTGTCCAGGATTGTGTCCGGAAAAGTTTTGGATGTATCCAAGGATGGGTATTCCACAACTTCCCTGGGAAATGTGTACCAGTATTTGACGACTGAAAGTAAAAAAGTGTTTACATAATTAAGTGATGGAGCTGTGGTTGGTTGACTTTAGCCCAGCTGCCAGATGCCCACCCAGCTGCTCTCTTACTCCACTCAACAAGACAGAGGAAAAAAATAAGATGAAAAAATTGTTGGGTCAACATAAAGACAGGGAGATCACTTACCAATTACCGTCATGGGCAAAACAGACTCAACTTGGGGAAAACAAATTTAATTCATTCCTGCTTAATATAGATTTGGATAGTAAGAAACAAAGACAAAAACTAAAACACCTTCCCCCAACCTCTACCCCTTTTTCCCAGAATCAGCCTGACTCCTTCATTTCTGACCCTTCTACCTCCTCCCCTCCCTGCCTGCCTCCCCCCTCCTCCCCAACCTTAGTGGTGCAAAGGGATGGGGATTGAAGGGTTATGATCAGTTCATAACAGTTCCTCTCTACCATTCCCTCCTCCTCACACTTTTCCCCTGCTCTGGAATGGGTCTTCCATAGGCTGCAGTCCTTCAGGATAAACCTGCTCCTGCATGGGCTCCTCTCTGCAGTCCATAGCTCCTTCCAGAAGCCTGGTCATGTCCTTTCTCCACAGCCTGCAGTTTCCTTTAGGACATATCCTCCTGCTCCAGCATGTGGCCCTCCATGGGCTACAGTGTGGATATCTTTTCTGGTGTAGTTCTCTCTTTGGGCTGCAGGGAAATACCTAATCCATCATGACCTCTTCCAAGACTTCCACAGGCTGCAGGGAAATCTCTGCTCCAGTGCACAAAGGACCTTCTCCCTCTTCTTCTTTAATGGCCTTTTATTCATAGGGTTGTTTCTCACATTTTTTTCTCTCTCATTTCTCACTGCCATACAGTGTTTTGCTCTTTCTTAAATATGTTTTCCCAGAGGCACCACCAACTCGGCTGAGGGACTCAGCTTGAGGAGGGAATATGAATCTTGTCTTCACTTTAACCATTAGGTTAGGGGAATTGCCAGTTCAAAGTCAACTGCTTTCTTCAATGGGCTATATAAGCCTGGAATTTGAGTTAGCTAAAGAGGCAGGTATCCTCTACTGCTAGTAAGTTGACAAGATTTGGGAACTGTCCAAAAAGCCCGGGACATTGAAGAAGACAGCTTTACTTGTACTAGCATCTAGCAGTCTTTAATTTCATATCTTCAGAGATGTATCCAGGTGGGGATTTGGAGTATAGACGCTTCAGACATAGTCAGCCCAATGAAGTCTAAGTAGGAAATGAAGAATTTAATCTTTAAACAATTACTGAAGCAATTTTAATAAGAACATGTTATGTGAAAGTACTTTATTTCAGAGTTAAGTTATACAATAATTTGGATACTTTTATCTCATGTTTCCATTTCCAACGACTGAAACAGACTGAGAAGCATCAAAAAGAAAATCACAGCTCCCCCTAGCCATTTTATGTCAGTGGCTCTACACTCGGGACTAATAAAGACAATTTTGAAGAAATAGTCAGGAAGTACTCTATGTTCTTACGCTTTAGGAGATTTGAGGCAAAAGAAAGTGGGCACATATTGACATATGGGGTTGAGTCTGCAAGAATCAGGCATAGCTGTGTTGTCTCATACCAAAAATATGTAGATAGGTGACAAGTGGTGTCCCTCAGGGGACTGTATTGGGACCAGTACTGTTTAATGTCTTCATCAATGACATAGAAAGTGTGATTGAGTGCACCCTCAGCAAGTCTGTGGATAACGCCAAGCTGAGTGTTGCAGTTGACACACCTAAGGGATGGGATGCCATCCAGAGGGACATGGGCAAGTTCAAGAAGTGGGCCCGTGTGAACCTCACCAGGTTCAACAAAGCCAAAGGTCCTGCACCTGGGTAGGGGCAACCCCTGGTATTAATACAGGCTGGGGGATGAAGGAATTGAGAGCATCCCTGGGGAGAAGGACTTGAGGGTACTGATGGATGAAAAGCTGGACATTAGCCAACAATGTGCGCTCAGAGTCCAGAAGGCCAACTGCATCCTGGACCGAATCAGAACAAGCAAGGCTAGCAGGCAGAGGGAGATGANAGAGTCCAGAAGGCCAACTGCATCCTGGACCGAATCAGAACAAGCAAGGCTAGCAGGCAGAGGGAGATGATTCTCCCCCTCTACTCCACTCTCATGAGACCCCACTCGGAGTACTGCATCCAGCTGTGGATCTCACAGAAAAGGAAAGACACGGACCTGTTGTAGCAGGTCTAGAGGAGGGCCACGGAGATGATCAGAAGGCTGGAGCATTTCTTCTGTGAGGACAGGCTGAGAGAGTTGGGGTTGTTCAGCCTGGAGAAGAGAAGGTTCCAGGGAGACCTTATTGTGGCCTTTCAGTACTTAAAGGGGGCCTTCAGGAAAGACTGAATATTTCCATGAAGAAATGAATATTTCTGTGATATCTCCAAGAAAGAAAATCCTAGAAAATCATACCTTACGTAGCATGCCTGTATGCCACTGGAAGAGAAAACAAAAGTTGTCTGAGACCTTGAAGAAGTTCCTCTAGTTTTCTAGAGTGGTGGAAATCTAAAAGCCTTACGTATATCATATTGACAATAAATTTACAACTACTTTGTTTCCATTAGACTAATTGATAGGGTACGCAAGTTATTGAAATGATAGAGAACTAAACTGTACCTACATTTCATGTCTGGTCTACTGTATTTTAAGAATGAGATTTATCTTCTGTATCCTAAAAGTTTGATGAGAGGATATAATAGAACAAGAGATATTGAAGTGTAAAAATTAAAAATCGTTTAGATGTAAATCTTGTTAAAGGTTATAAATATTAATCTGAAAACAACTTGAATAATATAACACTGAAAGAAAGGCTACTGTAAATTAGAGGCTTTTCTATTAATCTACATAAGAATGATTAGAAGAGCCTTTCATATGATATAAAATATTTTTACAGAGAGCAATATTCTAATTCTAATTCATCAGGCAATGGTTGGAAGGTTTTCTTTTTTCTTTGTTCTTTTTTTAAATAAAACCAACTATTTCAAAAATTCTTATTGAGTTTTTAAATCATAGTCAACAACAAAAGTAGGATGTGTTGTCACTTAAACACTCTCAATTGACAGGTATGAGTTTACTTTGTGGTGGAAATTCTCTCCAAGTGAGGTTATTACCTGTGTAACTATAGAAGTTGTACTGAACAATGCCTTGTTACATTTAGAGCTGAACATCAGGCTATGGAGAATTATAGTCCTTTTGTTTTGCTCTTTCAAGACCTTTCTGGAATGTATAAAGTAATATTTTTATCGGTTTTCTTCAGAAAGGAAAAAAAGAATTGTAACACATGTAAATCGCCATACTTTCCCTGTAAAGGCCATAAAAAAAATTTCTTAATGCCTATCAGCTTCTAAACTGCAATAATTCTGTGTGTAGTTTTTTTAATTGCTTTGCCTTCCTCTGAATCTGTTATTCCAGTCAGAGCAAAAAGACTTGCAAACATCTTGCACACACTGCAACCACGAAGAGGATGCCCTTCTTCCTAAACAAAAATTGATGGACTATTGAAAATACAGTTCTGTGTTGTGACTTTCCTTTAATATCTTTGCTTAAATATGAAGTAGCTCTTGTGAGAGACAAGTTTTGGGATGTTTTGGAGATGGGTGGTAATTTATTCTTTTTTCTTCCCTTTGACATTGTGCACACATTCAGATTTTCTACGAGTGTCTTCATGGTGTGAGAAGGCAGAAAATTTCTCATATATTCAAAATAGAATACACTCGTGTTTAAGTGCACCATCTAATTAGTGTTATTATGCACCAGAGAGTCTCTCGTTAGTCACACGATGTAACTGTGGTTAGTCTTGCAACCAGGGCACAATACAAAGACCTGGAAATACTTAAGTCTGTCCCCAGTTCTGACATGTCATTTTATGGAATCTTGTGTGAATTTAACAGAGCCTTAAACAGGTTCAAATAGTTTATAGCTTAAACAAATAGGTTTAGATGCTTATCACTTAGATAGCAATATTTAGGTGAGATTAACATTTCCCATTTAGTTTCATAAGTAGCTTTGAATATTTACTCAATATTTACATTATTTACTCAGTCACAAAATTTCAGACCTTTAAAACTGGATAATTATGCTTCTTTTCTTCTACACTATGTCTGCATATTACACATAGCAGTTTATTATAACACTCTGAGTAGAGGAATCATGACCTGGGCTGGAGAACAAAATCTAAGTAAATTAAAAAATCATCATGAGTGCTTTATAAGGAAGGTTATGTACACCATCTTTTGCATTCAAGTAAATTAGTTATTATCTAATTTCTTAAAATCATGGATTGTTCGTCTTGGAAATTTGCCTTATTGCCTGCTAGATTCTTGTCTCTTCTGTAAGCAGTAACAATGCAGTTTAGAAAAAAATGGGGAAAAAAACCAAACCACAAAAACTTTCTTCTGACAGTTGATGTTCCTCACATGTCTACATTTTTATGAGGTAAGTATCAAAAAAAGAATTCCTTCCATTGTCTTCTTGGTGAAAAAAAAAATGTTTTTTATCTCTCTCCTTTTAAAATTTCTTATAATAAATATTTTAATTTTTTCCAGTACCTAATTCCCAGATCATATCTTCCAATCCTTGTATTTCTAACATTGAAAACTGATTTGACTTGAATTCAGATCTTTTTTAACACTTCAAATTTGCAGTCAGTCACTGACACTGTAAGAACAAATGTCAGTGTTTCTGTGCATTTCCTCAGATGTTGAATGATCATTTGAACTAATTTGAAAAGTCAGTTAAAGTTCCTCTACTAAGAACAAATATACTCAATGGGGAAAGAAAAGTTGCTGCAACCATTTCTAAATTCTTAACCTTATTTAATATCTACATTATATTTTCTTGTGTATGATAGAACATATTGCAGGCATTTTTAAATTTAAAATTAAAAGAAAAAACTTCTTAAAAGCTGTATGACGTTCTGCATGTGACATAGTAAGTAGATAAAAACAAGGCTGTATTATTTTGAATAAAAGAATAATTTGTATTTACATAATTATTGTCTTAAGGAAATTCCAAGTTTGAGCAAAAATATACAGTCAATGAATTGAGCCACAGACAAGCCCTCTTGTCATTTGCATCAATATAAACCTGGATAAGCCCCTTGGCTTCATTAATGTTATTTGTGATGCATAACTGACATTGTAAGGAAGGTAGCATCTATAATTTTTCCATATTTGTACTGAGTACACGTAAAAGAGTAAGCCACCTAGATTTAGGACACAGAAGAATTAGAAGTTGGAAGTAAAAAAATGCAGTAATCGAGTATTCACACCTTGCCTAAAGGTAATGATCTTTTTTTGGCAAAGAAAAATCGATAATATCTCCCAGGTCTCTGAAACATGACTTTAATGGCTGGAGACTGAGTGTTTCAAGTGAAAAAAAAAAAAAGCCTCAAAGAAGCAGAATGCCTTGAAGTATAATTGAAGTTTTGCTCATTAAGGGCAAACCTGTGAAGACTTGACATTTCATCAAGTTTTCAGCTAGAGTTCCTAAGAAAATAGGCTTGAAAAAGTTGTACAGAGGACTGAGATTTCTTTTGCAGTGTTACCTTTTGACACAAATCTTAGAGTCACTCTCTCAGTTTTCAAGAAGCCAATAATGTAATTGGTAACTTTTTACCGACATGTTGACCAAGAAGAGCATAAAGTAAAGGAAGTTGCACTGTCATCCTCATTAGAAACAGAACCTAGATGTTGTCATTGTTCTAAATACTTCATTGATTTCCCTCTCTAGACAGGTTCTGACTCTTTGGTACAGCTCTACAAAGGACTAAAACTTGAGGCAAACTACTCCAAAATAGACTGAGTCTCTAACAAAGAAAACATGTGGGAGCCAACAGTAAAATGGTCATTGAGAAACATCACTTTTTCTGTATTTCTATATACTGCATTTCTATAAAGACAGCACAGCCATCTCTGTTCAAATTTTTCAGACTATAAATGACTGCGAAAATTTACTCTCAATGCTCAGCCCTAGGTGATTCAGATACAGTTTTTTCTCCCCCCCCAGCCCTGTTTTTTTTCCTCCTTTTTTTTCCCTCCCTTTGGCAATGGTCCTTTCACCACATCATCAGTCATTCACTAGATTTTATCTATATTCTTTCTGTGAACAGAAGCTCACATTTGTAGCCTTTCTCCATTTGCTGTTTTCTCATAGAAGATTACCATTACTTCACACCCTCTCTCTTTCTTCTACACATCATCACTGCCTTTTTTTATATAGTCATTCCAGGAGGTGATTAGGAGTCGTCTTTGAATGTTTGCCTACAGTTTTTATGCAATGACCAACATCTGTGCTATTAAGATTGCTTGGATTCACTGCTGGTTAAAGATATTTATCTTGCACAATGAGTTACTAAGAGAAAGTTTTATACACTTGTTTCCAAGAAGACTCATGTCTTGTATAATTATTTTTTTTTTTAAATCCAAAATGTATCATATCTGGTGAGCATAAAGACTAGTTATGATGAATGCTACCATGTCTCGTACTCCAGTCATTGAAAAGCCAGTAGACTAAAAAAAAAAAAAAAAGTTGCAATCTTTATTGAGCTAGAATAGCCTCAGGTTGATGATTTACAAATAATTCATCAACAGTAACAAAAATTTATTGAGTCCCATAATAACGGTCTTAGCATTTTGAGAAGCGGGTTCCCTTGCAGGAGAGATGAATTTATTAAATCAAGATCTAAACATTTTTGGAACAAGAGAGGAATTCAACTATCCAGCCTGCTCTAAAACATCTCCAGTGATCAGGGGTCTATATTTTTGTCATTAAGTTGATGCTTACCTTTTGGATCATTTCTGGAAACTTTCGTGTTACCAGGCACTGAAATTGCTATTTTCAAAATCTCAGGGGAACAACAACACTGACAGGTTTGACTCATCCAAGAAGAGATAATTGTGTATAAGAGTTTTGAATTTGATGTGTGTGGAATAGAAGGAAGATATCTGTTTTAGAATATCCCAGTGCTAAGGCAATCACTTGCAGTATTTCTGACCTTACTACAACCTTGCTGTATAGACCAAAATAACTAGACCAAAAAGCCCTGCTTTGAAAAACATCTCATAAACTGTGTGTTTAAAGTCTGACACTAAACAAGTTGGAACTATTGCATATCTTCAGGTGGTCTGCAAAAACCCAGCAAACCTAGACCAAGGCATTCTGTACCCATTTAAAACACCTGTATATTACATGCAAGCATAGCATAAAGTCTCTGATGATATGCATAAACAGGTGTATGCTCAGACCCTCCAATGCTTTCAAGAAGGCCCAGGACCCTTTCTAAGCCAATACTTTGTTCTGACAGAGGAAAAACTCATTCAAACAGTCCATAACTTTTAGATTTCTCTTTATCTAGGTTTGAGAGTCCAAATTAGATGTGTTCCAGATGGATCTTTTCATGGTCTGGCAAAATTGTGACTAAAATAAACCCATATGCATTAAGTCAAAGTAAAGGCATCCAAAAATACCACTTTCCTGCACTGGATATCTCACTTTCACTCCATAGGCACAGGTATAATAACGAAAAATAAATCAGAATCATTGTTATCATAGAGCAAGAAGCAAAGAAATTGAAAACCACCAACCATTTGGGCAATCACATTAAAAATTTAGTATTTTGATTTGAACGACCCCTAACTTTATATCTGTTCTTTGGCACTGTAATATTCTTTCTGTCTCTCACATTTTGTTTCTTCTGCTTCAGTACTACTTTTTGCATTCTAAAGGTGCTTCCTCCTAGACACTTTTACTGGTGCTGATCAGCTTACTCAAAGTGACTATCAGAAATGTCTAATGCTCTTCTAAAACTAACCCTCCAATAATGCTAAAGCATGTCCAGAATGCTGGAAAGATTAAGAAATATATTTTCTCAACAAAGCCAGGCAATATAAAGCATCTTCTTCGCATCTTTCTGTATTGAATTATAGGATTATCAGCAAGCAGCTTCACAGAACGTTAGCTAATTTATTCATAGTATTTGAGAAAACATTCAGTGCTCCTCGAGTAAATAATTTTCCCTTGAAATAATACTTTATAGGCCACACAATATATTTTAAGAGAGGATAAAATGCAAAATATTTTAAAGGAAATCCTGCATGCCACAATGTGAAAATTAGAGGCTATAGAAGCCTCTCACCTGTTTTTATTTGACTGATTATATTTTCTAGGATACCAGTACAGGGTTAATTACTCATTATATATCATCCCAAGACTTATTTTCTGGCTTCACCTTTTAAAGAGTGCAGAATCTCAATTTTTTTCAAGGAATTCTTCTACACTCCTATAGAATTCTGTGAATTCTGGGTGTGCCAACTAACTCATTTACACAACAAAACCAGTCCTGTAGTGAGCACCGTACCGGTAGATTTCGGTCCTTTGAAGCTTGTAATATCAGAATCTAAATCCCTCAGTCCTGCAATCTGATGTTCATGCTTGGACTCTTACAGCTGTGCAGAGCCTAATAGGCTGCTTCTAGTCACCAGTTCTAGTGCTTTGGATTTTGTTGTATAGATGAACCTGAGGAGAAGTAGGATCATCTGCAGAACAAAATGCAACAAGATGAAAAGATAACCAATGTTACTGTTTAATATGTTTCGAAGTATCACTTGTATCTGTCTACCAGTTTGAGAATAACTGGCATCAAGGGTTTTTGACTGACATCTGCAAAGTGTTGAAAGGATATAAAATAAAGAAATTGGCAGCAGAGGAAAATTTTCCCTAAAATCATTCACTTACAGTTGTACACTTTTTACAGTAATAGTAGATATGATGTAGGTATTGTTTAGTGGGCACTAAATGTCAGTTAGAAATACATTTGTAACTTTGCAGTATTCCTGCAGTAGGACATAAAACTTTTTTACAGCTTTTGGTGGTTATATATACATATATATTTCAACAGGAAATGCTGTATATACATGATTTTTTTCATCAAAATAAAAGGTGGGTTTATTAGCTTCCCAATAACTGTTGAATAAACACATTTAACAGATCCAGAAATAAATGGGATAAATATTTACCTTATAAATGATCTTATTGTAAATCTGTGACCTGTGTATAAACTAAACTGCCTTATATTATCCCTTTAAGTGTCAAGTATTAAATTGTAATCCATTTACGGTTGATTTAGAAAGAAGAAGAAATAGATGCAAAGGAGGAGAAGAGTAAATATTGATTAGACATTGGAGGAGCCACTGAAAGATTAAGTTCTTCCAGCAAGTCCTAACACATGAAAACATATCTGGCTTCACTTATTTAGTATATGCAGATCTACTGCATAGCTTGGGTGTGTGTATTTGTACTCATTTGGATGGGACTGGAGTTGAGGGGGCATCTGGTATCACCTGTTTGTGTGAATGTGGGTGAGAGGGAACTAAAACTGCCTGTTAGAGAGGGAGCATCTGGCATCATCTGCAAAGAGGCGAGCTCAAGCTGTTGAAACCATCTGCGAAGAAGAGAGAGATATAGGGAGATAGTGATACCAGCTTCAGAGACCAGCATAAAGTACTAAAACCGAAAGCTATGTTCTTAAATAGCAAACCTGCTCCAAATAAGTTCTTAACTATAGACACTTTTTTGGATGCTGATGGAAAGAAACAGTAAAGTTTCCCTGGAGACAGAACTGTTTGTCTTTGCTTCCAGGGCAAGGCACATCAGACATCATGAGTCTCCACACACCTTATGCATGGTGCATATCCTAAGTCCACAGAGGTCCATCTGCTGTAACAGGAAAAAATCTTTGACTTTGATTTTTGAGGTGAAAAGGCAGACATATCAATCCTCGAAAACATTTGTTCCTAAGTCCCACTCAGCCTCCCGACCCCCACTACTGACACTGATGCTGGCCAGATGTTTATGTATCCCTTTGAAGAAGGAAATTTTGCCTCCTCATTCTTAATCATATTTAAACTTGTCTCCTTTAAATTGACTTAAAATATTTCTAGGCAGTTTTGTACAAATCTTTGTTATGTTCATTGCCTCAAACATAGCTAATGCAAACCCTTCTTACTGGAGCTCTCATTTTATGCAACTTCCGATAACTTTTAAAACCCCTCAAGGTTAATGCCCACCTCATCTGCAGTCATGTATATACACCAAGGATTCAGATTCCCACTGCTGTGCTGGCTGGAATCCTAGCTTCTGATCGCCTGTTTGTTGCATTTTTCACACAAACAATGTCATTTTCTCACATTCCCATTTCTGTGTGGAAACAACTCTAAAAAATCCTCACTTCCACTTTAAATCCTTCCTTCAAGCCTGTCTTTGTGGCAATGATAGAAACCACTTGTCAGTGATTAGCCAGCTGGTGTGACCACTGCTTATTGCACTGGTTACAGCTGTCTTACTGCTATTTTTGTGTTTCTTCTCCATCTGTCTTATCCACCTGCTGTCTCTCATTTCAAACTTAAATTTAAGCTCCCTGGACAAAAACTCTCAATTTGTTATGCTTGTACAGTGCCTAGCACAGTGTGTCCTGAGCTATATGTTCTCCTTCAATACAAACTAATATGCGATAAACTGTCTGAGAAAGAGGGATGTGCAGATTCTGCATCTCAGGGTGGATTTACACCGTCTGTTCACTGATACGGAAGCCTGAGCAAGTTTAAACGCTGCTGGTTGTCTCGGCAAATGACCTGGAAAGTTGGATGAAATAGCACATTTTGAGTTCAAGGCTATCACGACTGGACCATAGCAAAGGCTGAAAAGGGGTGGCTTTACACAACAGTGGAAAAGGTAAACTCAGGAATGTACCTGTTGGAGGAAGGACAAAATCTATACTTTAGGTACTATAACACGTACACATATGTGTATCTTACAAGATATTATGCACCATATTGTACACGGTACAGAAGTGCACGCAAAATGGTTATACTGTAACACCGTTTACTTTTCACCTAGCCACAGAACAGGCTGAGTAATAGCCACAGAATCTCAAAGAATAGAAAGTGGAAATTGTGGAATTGTGTTTTAGCTTCACAAGTCTAAAATTTTCTTTTTATATTCTGTGCCAGTGCCCAATTTTAGAGGCATTTTAGGGATTTAATTCCATTACAGATTACTTATTATTATTAATAATTATTATTATTATCATCGCTTTTATTAAAATTAGGAGGATATCTCTCTTTTCAAGAAGGCCTTCCTTAATATTCCCAGGTCTAATTCAAGTGTTACACAACACCATATCTATATCACAGTTCAAATATCATTCAATAATTTCAATTTATTATAGAATCACAGTGGTAATCTGTACATATGGTTGAGAAGGCGTTGCTGTGATAAACTGCTGTGTTTAAACATGTGAGACTGTGGAAAAACTAACTCTGTGAGATCAAATTTCTTATTGCCTAAAGGCAAATTTACATGCTCAAATTTAAAAAAGTTACATTTACTTGTTCATAAATTTGTAGCTATGTAAGAATGGAGAGATCATGCTTTAAAACACTATGCTTGTTTTGGACATCCACAGCTTGCATATAGAAGGAGCAGGCTGGAATAAAATTGGGCTATGAATTTAAGGTACAAAAACTAAACTGCAGCTATCTGTACAGATTTTCTTATCCTGTTCTATGGATGTCTGCCAACAGCTTAGGTTTATTTATTTTATATTGAAAATTCCCCAGATCCTGTCCTTGGTAGTCCCGTCTTTGTTAAACTTCAGATGTGTGTAATACAACAATGACAGATCTAGCAGAGATATTATGAATGAGTGGAAATTCATTAACATAACTATTAAGATTTAGAGTGACATCGGTATTGTCTGTGCTTTTATTACTCATTTCTGTGTTATCTTTTCTGAACTGATAACTTTATTTACATGGTGATAGAAAAAAAGATAAAGTAAGAATCCAGTCCCAAAGTTTGCACAAATATCAGGAAAAAACAGATAAGAGGATATACAAAATGGGTGGAACAACTGAAAAAACATCCAGCCACCTAACTAACCAAGCAGCCTCCCCTTTTGCCCAGAAAACACCCAGGACAAAAGCTTCAGAAGTTCTTAGATTTTGGCTGCGAACTTTTCTCAATTTATGCTCTGAGGAGCACTTCCCAAATAGGAATGTATCCTAGCAGCATCCAGGTTCTCTTCCTTGCTTTTCTCCTCCCTCAAACTGCCCCCTGCACCTTGGCTTCCAAGCAAAGAAATCACAGACACCACAGGCTGAAGGGAAACAATGAAGTGGTCGGAGATCCTCTGATCTGGGTGATTAGGAAACTGCAACCCTCAGGCTCTCTGCAGTTTGCCCCAGCAGGTAATCGTAAATTGGTACACCGGGGACTAAGTCTTTTAGACTTAAATGGAGAAAGGCAAAACAAGAACCACAGGCAGGAACCTGATTTGCAAATTCACAAGAGAATTGAGAAATATTTTAAGGCAGCTTTCTTTTTCTTTTTTAGACACTGAGGGATTTGCTATTATAATAAACTGCTAAGCAAAGTAATAAAATGTTTTAGTTGACCCTAGCTGTTTTTACCATGCATATATTTTGGTCAACTGGAAGGGATTGTGATAAATGTAAGATCATCTTGACTAAATTACTTAGTATAGTATGATAAAAAAATTGATTATACCTTCTGGTGTTTGATTTGTGCTAGAAGTGTGGCCAGCAGGTCAAG
>VYZM01015535.1:1359-22085 GCA_013398915.1 Dromas ardeola
TGTTTAGTTTTTTTTTTTTTGGTGGGGAAGTTTGTTGCTTTGTTTTAATACCCTCAGTATTTCTGTATCTATGTGTATAATATAGTAATGAGTTTTAGAGGAATTTCAGTAGTTCACAGAAGAAAAGGCGGGAGCATAGGTTTACAGCCAACATTTAAGTGCACAAAAGAATTGTGGTAAACACTAACCTGGTTGACTACTAAGTAGTCTAATATCTTTCTCTGCACTAAACACATTTTCCTTACCAGAGTCTACCAGACCAGGGGCTTCACCACAGGGACAAAACCACGCCTGTGCTATCCTCAGCAAAGGGCCTGTTCGTACTGATGGTGGAGCTGAGCACTCACAATGCTGACATATCTTCAGTAAGATTTTGGGGTGCAATAAATACCACAAAAGCAGCCAAAGGCTGCAGCTAGCTAGGATAAAAGCTCTGTAGGGAACATTATCAAATCATTAAAAGACACAGTGCCTTATCTTGTCAGAAAGTAAAGGTAAAAAAGTGACACAGTAATGAAAATGATTGGTAGAACAGAGTTTTAACCAAGCCAAACCAGACGTTTTGAATAATGTATTTAATTCAACTCACTTGTCCGTTCTTATCCATAATGCAAATCCACTGAAATAAAATAAGAAATTTGCCCTGAGAGGTGGGGGAGTCTCCATCTCTGGAGACATTCAAAACCCGCCTGGACGCGTTCCTGTGCAACCTGCTCTGGGTGACCCTGCTCTGGCAGGGGAGTTGGACTAGATGATCTCCAGAGGTCCCTTCCAACCCCGACCATTCTCTGATTCTGTCCTTTCCTCTTTTCGTACCTCCCTCATACTTTTACCCTGACTTTTGTCACATTTATGGTAAAGTAGAAAAACTTCTATTTCATCTTCAAAATTATTTAAACAAAACCCCTACATTTTGATAATTCTTAGTGGTTTGCAATTCATGGTGAATAGCTAAACCAAATTATCTATGCAAGAGCACGTAAGAACTACCAGTCAAATACTTTTAAAGTCAAGACACATGACCTATACTTTTTCAGACAGAGGAAGAAACAGCAGTTACAGCAGTTAGGAATACCTGAAATGGGCATAAAGTCTTTTCCCCAGAGCAGACCTATTTCAATTTTTATAAAAGGATTAACAAGATTTTTATACAGCCTGGACTAGTGGACAAAATATAACATTGTATTTTGCATAATGTGACCTTGAGAACAAACAATGAAAAAGTGAAAGCTTTTAAAAAACAACACCATGACTCAATGCATTACAGTCATTAGGGATGATAACAGAATGACAGAGCTCTCAGAGAAACACCATATGAAATGAAACACATTACAGAACTGTCTCATACACGAATCTATTTAATCTATTCATGTGTTATTAAAGAAAGAGAAACCTTGTGATATTTTATTTTATGATTCCTAACAATGCAAACCAGTCTTCAGCTTCCTCTTTTATGATCTATACTTTGAATGTAGACTGCTCATGGGGCAACAGAAAAAAAAAGGCAAAAAAAAGCAAACCCTAAAGCACTAAACTGACTAAATAAAGCATTATGAAGTAAACATGAAGAAAACTTCCTCTGCCAAAACAGGCATAGCTACAGTGCAAAGGAACCTGGACCACAACTAACTTGCAGAGAAAGTTAAATTTGCTTTCAATAATTCAAAATAATTCAGATAAACTATTACTTCTGAGACAGCTGAAATTCCACCCTTGGGGGAGGTTCTATGATTCAAATAACAGATGGAAATTGGCACTGCTCCTTTCACCGCCCAAAGTTGAAGGCCACAAAGACCTTTTTTCATAACACTTCCAAACTTTAAATTATGTATAAAATAATACCTGTAACAAATCAAATACTATCCCAGCAGTGATAATAGTTCTTATTTTTCAGTGCTACGTAGGGGACAATTTTTCAAAATCCCATAGATTTTACTCTTCTGACAAGTTCAAGTGGGATTTGAAATTCAAAATATCAACTTAATCAGTTCTGGCATCACCAATGAAGAAAAAAACAGCACTGAAAGACAGGAGAACAATGCTAATGGTACATGGAGAAGGACAGAATCAATTCCCTCTCGGAGCTGCAGTAGCTCTGCAAAGCTATGGGGAATAAGCAGCAACAGAAACTTATCTCTGCCCTGGAAGGAAGCAGCCCTGACCTGTAATTACAGGATTACAGACACAACAGAAATGATGAGCAAGAAGGTGACAATTTCAGATAGCTCCTCTGAGTAGAGTGGTAGAATGGGAACTATATAACACTCTCTTAACTCCAGCACTGACAGATCATGATCCTATTGAGTCAAAGGCAGAGCTGAAGCCCAGGAAAACACACAGACTAATTGTTTCTTTAAATGTATGTGCATATGTCCTGTTGAATGCAGCATGAGATTCGGCTTCATATTTGCGTATCTGAAGGCAGACTATGACTCCCCATTAACAATATCAGCAACAATCCAAAGAGCTTGCAAGGATATCACGCTCTACAAGAGGCTGAATCTCTTTATCATGAACTGCATAAGAATCCTCTGCACACACTGACTGGGAGTCACAAACTCTCTGAATTAGTTACTGAAGCCTTGTACTGCAGCTAAACCCACTGTTCGCTTCTGCTTCTTGGAATCAGTCCTGCTGCGCAACAGTTGGAAACACTGGCGGCGGCGGCAGCCAGCAGAACCAATTTCAAATACGTGGAAATCTGGGAACAAAACTGTAGTGTGATAAATCTCTCTCCTGAACAATAATATTGGATTTAGACAGATGTGTCAAAGTTGTTAGACATACTAACGCATCTACTTTTAAATTAAAATAGATTTATTGCTAATTATAGAGTTCGCGGAATTCTTCCTTCTTCTTTCTATTCACATAAAAGATAAACTTCCCTTGTGTGATTGTAAATTGAGCTGGCTTTAGCAGAGGATCAACAACAGGGACATTTCTACGAGTCCCTCATTAAGTCTGAACATTCAGCTACGGACTGCTATAATCTTTCAACTGTAAACTACATAAAGAATTTTTCAGTGTAGTTTTATAGGAAAAATAATCAATTGTTTTATTGATGTTGATGTCTCAGTTTGAGATTAAATGATATGCCCAGTCTACACAGAATCTGTAATATGGTCTCTTCTAATACCACTTCCCAACATTTCATGAGTATTCCAACCTAAGTTCCAACTTAGCTCATTTTTCTTACTCCATTTGGGACTGGCTATCTAATGACGTAAATATTTTCCCCTTGTTTCTGTTGTGTGCAATCCTTGAATAGTTAGGTACTCTCTGAAAGCAATAAGTGTATTTGTTAAAGCTAGAAGGCACAACCATAAAACAAGTTAAAGAAAAGAAGGACAAGATGCTAATGCATTTTCTAAATATAATACAAGATAGGAAAAAAACTTTGTAGCAGATAAAACACAGGGAGTCAGAACACATACAGAAACTTGAACCTCATTAAATTTTGTTGTTGTTTATATTGCTGGCAAAAGCAGCATACGAGATTTCTAAGACAAAACTAAAATATATATGCCTCTGATATTTCTTGGAAGAAGCTCTGCATTTCTCTGCTGAAGGAGAGAATGCCAGCTGGGAAGAGTCAAGGAAAACTAGAGAATTTGGCCGTTAATTTCATAGTGAAGGAATTCTGACTCAGAAGAATCAGAATTCTGTTGCAGATTTTCATGCAATGATGCCAATTTTTCTGCTATTGTCTTTCAGCATGTAGCTCTCGAAGTTGTTCTTTACGTTAGACAGCATTGCCTACTATCCTGTCACTGGGTCCAAAACTCAGCCGCGACATTGTGTTCATAATTTAAATCGCTGCAAAAAGCACACATCTCTCTGCAGTAAAATCTTCTGGTACAATAACCTCGGCTTTAGACATAAGTTATTCAAGCCTTTCTCTGAAGTAATACTTGCTTCTCTAGAAGATAACACCCATATAACACAATGCAGCAGATACGGCAGAAAAGCTCAGAGGATCACTTCATAATTTTAATATTTTATCACTAGGAAACGTATCCTTGTCTTTCAGCATTCACTTCACTTCTCCCTTTCAAAAGAAATAAAAATAAATAAAAGGGAGAATGCTAAGAAAACTACAGGACTTACAGAGCAATGAAACAATATAAGCACGACGGCTGAGTGACTCAGTATGTAACAAACAACCTTGGAATAAAGAGCTAGTACATCTCCTCCACTTATACAGACCATCACTGGAAATCTGAAAGTTTTATTTTCAAACATTATGCAAAACATGTTTCTTATTCTGGTTGTGAAAATTGCGTGTCTATTTCACTTAGATAATGTCAGCATTGAAATAAAGAGTGCCTTATTTCAGCTTCTTAAAAATTTATATTGCTACCACCCAAGACATGTTGCATACTACAAATAAATCATATATACAAAACATCTTTAAACCAGTCGTGTCCTCTTCAACAGGAAAAAAGGTTTATTATTCATAAATTTTTAAGAAAAAATTGTATAACAATGCATTTCAGAACATATGAAACCCCTTCCTCACAATCTTGCAGGGATAGGGGTAGGGTGAGTCCTAGTAATTCAACTATATATACATCAAAGTATAAGAAGATTAAAATTTATTGCATTCTTAAAAAATAGCTAACTTACAACTCTGATATTACATTAAATTTAATACAGCCTTTTAAACTATGAAAGAAACTTAGAACTTTCTAAGGAGACACATGGATTTGGTGACTTTTTAATTAATTCTCAGTGCCTGAAGTAACTACTGCTTAGTTCTAGTGAATATGTTGGACTGTAAACGTACAGTACATCAACATTTTTTATTCTAGGATGATAAAGGTACAGTGTTTAATTAAATAATTGAAGCACTAGGGAAAAAAGGGAATATCTTCTCCACAGAATATGCACTGCTTCAATGCACAAATTGTGCAGATAATACTGCCGCTAAAAGCGTAGAAATAAGGAAGTACAGATTATCATAGGTAAAATGGTACCTATTTTGTTTGCCCACAGGCTACCTTTTTATGTCTTAAGAGAGTAACAACTACAGTAGCACTACCACCCTATAGTGCAACACTTGTCTTTGGAAGATCACAGTCTTGTTTCCCTCAGGAGCCTGAATGTTAAATCATGTGGGTTTTAGAAAATAGTGTGTAACCCTCTCCTCCCCAACCCTGATATGTCTGCAGTAGTCAACCTCCAACAACTGCTGGACATAGGTCCTCGTGGAAACTGCCTTCAAGGCAGATGATGGTGGTGTTTATAAAACCTGCAGCTCCCACACCTTCCTCTGTCAGTGCAGAACTTGTGCTCTGGATGATAAGTCGTGCAGAAACTGAACTCACTTCTTCACTACGTTCTTAATCTATACTCTCTCTGACAGATTCAATCCTGCAAAATCCTTTCTTCTCACAAAATGCGACCAAGAATATTAGCAATTACTTGCCTCTGTGTTCAGGGAGACGTCTGAGTGGAACATATTTTCACCATTCTAGAAAAAGGAAGTTCTACTCAAGTTAAAAATTAATGTGAAAGTCAAAACAATCTTCAGTATAAAAAGCACATTCTGTTTTATGATTGCAGCTTATTTAGTAATTCTTACAGAAGAACTAAGATAAGAGCCCAAAGCTCCTATTCCTCTGGCTTTTGTGAGTCAGAATAAGAAGGCTCATTTTCCACTGGGAAATGTCAATAGAAATAATAAATTTAAGTGGATTCTTCATAAGCAGAATTATTCTCAGATCCAAAAAGGTGGGGAAAAAGAGTCAGTAAAAACCCTCTAGCACATACCTGAAATTATTTTCTTTTCAGAACCTTTACAACAAAGCAGCAGCCCATAAAATTCTAGCCCTCACAAAATCCTGAGACAAAAGTAAAATGAGTTCTCCACATCCTAAAGCAGGAGTCACACTTTAAAAGCTACCAAACAGGGAGGCAGTTAACAGCCAGAATAAAGGCAAACTGTGTAAGCATAGTAGAATAATAGACACAGGTTATCACTTACTAATTCAATTGTGACTAGAAATTTTCATCCATACAGAGGGAATGCAAGGATAGTTGCACTTCTCTCTATGTCACTGTAGGATTTCAATTAGACCATTTACTTTCTATGCTTTTTTCCCCCCATTAAACAATCTGCTATATTCCTTTCTTATTCTAGCAAACAAAACAAAAAAAAAAGCTCACAAACCTCTAATTTCTTTCCTCTTCACTCTGCTCTAACAGAACTTCATCACTGCTAGGAATGAAGTATTTCATCACTTTCTCTTCTACTTCCTGTCTACAGACAGCCTGACGTTCCCCAAAATGCATCAGAAACTTTTTCAGTAGCATGTTGTCATGGTTTCAGCTGGGATGGAGTTGACTTTCTTACTAGCAGCTGGTATAGTGCTATGTTTTGGGTTTGGAATGGGAACACTGTTGATAGCACAATGGTGGGTTTGGTTGTTGCTAAGCAGTCAAGGCTTTTTCCACTCCGCCAGCGAGTAGGCTGGGAGGGAACAAAAAGCTGGGAGGGGACACAGCTGGGACAGCTGACCCCAACTGACCAAAGGGATATTCCATACCATGTGACATCATGCTCAGCATATAAACCTGGGGGAAGAAGAGGGAAGTGGGGGACATTCAAAGTAATGGTCTTTGTCTTCCTGAGTAACCATTAACGCATGATGAAGCCCTGCTTTCCTGGAGATGGCTGAACACCTGCCTGCTTATGGGAAGCAGTGAATTAATTTCTTGTTTTGTTTTGCTTGCGTGCACAGATTTTGCTTTACCTATTAAACTGTCTTTATCTCAACCCATGAGTTATTCCTGACTTTTACTCTCCCAATCCTCTCCCCCATCCCAGTTCAGGAGAGTGAGCAAGTGGCTGTGCGGTCCTAGCTGCTGGCTGGCATTAAACCACTGCACACGTCAAAGTGACTGGTAGAGGTCAACCACTATTAAACAGCTGTACAAAATCAGAATTTTTTTTTTTTTTCTGATGAGAGCTGAAAGCACAGGCAGTAGGCTAAGCAGATCAGAAAGGCCTTCACATTGATGTAGCTAAAATCTCTGCTGTTCCCACCTTCCCTCTCCCCTCATGCTTCTTCTAATCTTAACACAATGCAACAAACAAAAAAGAGAATGAGAAACTGCCCCTTTTTCTACTGTTATTGTAATCATTCAGTACAATAAACCAAATATCCTTATAATTGACTATTGTCATAAGATCAATATCTCTTGCTTTGCAAATAAACATTTCAGCTTCGCTCTGGTGTTTAGAGAACAGTAAGGGACACGTATCCAAATACGTAATTCCACCCTACTTACATCCTTTCAAATATCACTGTAATATCAACTGTCAATAAAGAGAAAATTAAAACAAATAACACAGATGATCTTAAAGCTCTAAAGCACCTGAAGTACTGCCCTCAGACTTTACACATACTATGCTAACATACTAACACTACCATCGGCTAAATAAGAACATTGATACTAATTTATCATTTCACTTTTAATTTTACTAAATTACTATTAATTGTAGTTAGTAGGTGGTAACGCTTCACCCTCCTGTGGCAATAAGAGGGGGGTAAGTCCATGTGATAGATTGTGAAGTCTGCAACAAATTTTGCAGGGCTCAGAAACGCACATATCGCTCCTACTGGTAAAACAAAAAGTGAAGGGATATTATATTTCAGTGAGGTCGAGACAGTCCATACTGTCATTAATCTTGTACCTACAATGTCAATGCACGCAGTACTAACTGCAAGAATGTTTGACCACCATCACCTGATCAGCATCTCCAGGGGCTGTGTACAAGGTTTTAAAATTAAACAAACAAGTAAAATTACACCTGTAATGAGAATCCTGCCTCCCGCCTCTCTCCCGCCCCTCACTTTTCATTGAAAGCTTTGTGATTTGATCTTTTCAAAACCACATCTTTCAGGACTCAAATTCAACTAAAAGACAAAGGAAAACGGGAACCCTATTTTTTGGTATTCCTTGGAAGCACCTATCTTGCTCTATACAGTGGGTCTCAAATTATATGAGAGCTTGATTTAAAAAGAAGAAAATAAAAATACCTTTAAAACATTTAGATCAATTCAATGAAATTCACAACTGAGCAGCCATATCAACACCACTACTGATTTCCTTTTGTGTTCCTATGCATCATGAATGACAAACACCACAAATGCATTCACACATCCATATATATAACAACATAAATAATACACGCTCCTTGATTGTCCTTCCTTGATGCATCCTGTTTCTAATTCCTAAGGCTTCTCCCTGCAGTTGTATTTTCCCTTTTTTGCAGCCAAATACTATTTTCAGTCCCTGCCAAACAGACTAACAACAATTGGGTTCCACTGATTGAGAAATATTACATATCACCTAGTTTGTGATCCTTGATTTTACACAAATCTTCATCATCAGTAACTCATGAACTGTACTTCACTGCTGCATTACCTAAGTCAATTTATAGATCTAACACAGAAAAGAAAAGCTGACCAAAATATTAATACCATGAGATCCCAATTAATACCTAGCACTGATCTATACAATTTCATTACTAAGAATCTTATTTTTTACCATGATTTTTATCTAATTCTTCACACTATTTGATTTACTAATTCCTGTAACTCATATGTTAGCAATCAATCAATCATCTTATCTCAAGTTTCTGCAGCAGTTTTCATGTCCATAGACTAATTGTTACTGAACAGAATTGAGTTTATCACTTGTGAGTGAGAAAGTGTTTCCCTAGAACAAGGAGAAATTTGAAGGGTCGAAAGCACTCAATGAAATTAGATACCAAAAATAGGGGGAAAACGCCCCAAACAATATACATATTAAAAACTTTAGGTTTGATCCTGATGTTAATCATGCACCAGATAGCAACTCCTTCACACTAGTCTACTTGTACAAATACAGATCTGCAATACCTCTAGATCCACGTATCTTTAAGTGCATTACAGGCACCAGTTACTGAAACCTCACAGAACTGCAGAGGGATAAGCTTAAGATATTTTTAAGGCAGAATGAATTCTTTCAGTGGCAATGCCTCAATTAAGATTCAACAGTCAAATTCTTTAGTCCAACGTGGTTAATCATAGACCACTTCCAGCTACTTCTCTTACTTTTAACTTTCCGTAGGAACCACTCCTCCTCACATGCTTGCCGTGATCTACAGAAAGAGACTGAGCTGCACTGGTTAGTGGGTGGGAGGCAGTATTATTAAACAGAGAAGGACAAGCAATTATGCTGCTAATTGGTTCTGAATTGTTTGGTTTTGTTTCAGTGATGTTTTTATTTCCAAATGATTTTTTTTGTTGTATTAAGCATATCACATCACTTATTCTGTAGAATAGACCTTTATTTAATATTTCTTAAAATACGTATTATTTATCCATTAATATTTTAGTGCTCACATTTACTCTTCCAAGTTACCTAAGCAGATGTGCATGTATGACAAACAGGACATCGAATCCTGTACTGCATAAATAAGATGCCATGTCTGACAAAGATAGATGAAAATATACAGATAATGGGTATGCAAATATGAAAACACGTATCATACTAGTATACATTTTTTCCATTCCAGAACAATATTTTGAAATTATAGAAGAGAAATTGCTCACTTAACATGACTACCAGAATTCTTAAAATTGGCTACAATTTATTGCAGTTTTTGCTAATCGTGACTTGTATTAAAGTACTGTCTACAAAGCATAGATGAAAAAGACACACATTATGTAAAGCATCCTACATGATCACACTAAGAATTAACCTCTAGGGATATAATGCTATAGAACTTCACTGTTCACCTAAGCCCTGTACATCCAGAGTGTCAGAGAGGCTTCTCCACCCCAATTAACAGCCAGATCTTGGGCTGTTTAAGCTGTCTTTAATAAATCACCTGTTTGCATTCTAGCTACGTACCCCATCTGAACAATTATTCCCATGTGAACAGTATTTAATTGAGGACAATGAATAAAGATTTAGCAGATATTTTTAGGCCTAATTCATAGGATACAGGTTTCAAATGACAAATTCCTATTAATGTCAATTGACTTTAGGTAAGGCTCCTGCAGAGTGGGGGGGAAAAAAAAAGGACAAAAGACAGACACATACAGATGATTTTATGTAGAAAATGCTGCAGTGGGGAGATAGGAAAGGAAGAGCATCCTTATTCATTTAAATGCTTTAAGATAGATCTGACTTGGACAAAATATGAACAATTTATTTTGCACATTTTATTCTTAAACACTGATATTTTTCCTACTCGAACTAGTAGACAGCTGTGGAAAAAAAACCTGTTTTGCAGCTATTTCTCCCTCTTTTCTTTCCCCTGACAGATAGCTCTTCTGATATGATACCAAGCCAGTAGAATTTTTTTTTTTTTACAATATAAAAAATAAGTTACTTAAACCCGCCCCCTTTCATGTTCCAGATATCATGACTGGCCTTCGTGCTCTTATCTATTGTGTTAGGCTTATACCATCAATCCTCCATTTCATATATGGTCCATTTTAGACACTAAATACACTTATTATTTTAATATATTATTAAAGTAGCTGCAATATTATTTTGAAAATGGGAAGCCATGTTCTCCTTTAACATTTCCAAATCAGTTTCTACATTCAGACTAATTCACCTTTAGTTAAGGGTTTACTGAATGCATGACAGAAGCATACAGTTTGGGTTTTTTTCCTTTAACAATGAGTCAAACCTAATGATTAAAATTAACAGGCATCTAAATTAACTCCAGCTATTCTACTGAAATTCACACTGTTTCCAAGGGCTACATGCCCTCCTGTGACAAAGTTAGGATGTTCAGTTACAGCCTTTCTCTTCCTCATCTTCATTTTGGAACATTCATACCTTTGTTCCAAATACAAACAGGAAAAATGCCCCAAAAACTTCTGACATACTAACTGCATCATACTCGCAAGAACTGAAAGCTTGATAGGCTGAGACACGGAAATCTGGAAATCTAAACAGAAAAGCTCCATAGAGGATGCTTTTAGATATTCAGTTGGTCCTTTCTTGTTTCTGAAATAATATCTTTGAAACTAGATCTCAGGGGCAATAACAATAATCCATACACTGCCAAAAGAAAAAAGAAAAAAAAAGAAAAGAGAAAAGAGGGAGTTTCCTTCTAATGACCATATTTTGCTGCAGAATATGTTTCTTAAAAAATGAAATTTGTATTCATTTAAGACAAGCTTCAGTAATCTTACTAGTATCAAAATGGAAAAGAATTGGTAAGATCCATTAGTTTCTATAGTCAGTTTACGATCAGTAAAGCTATCAGATTTGGAAGATACTTGACTCTGACCTGATGAACAGCCTGAGACGATTCTGTATACAATGCCATTATCAGATGGCGTATGACCTGAGTCTCAAAGAGAATCAGAAGAGTTCAACTGATTCTAATCAGTTTAATCAGGTCTCTGCTTTCCATATACTTATGCAGACAGTGGGTATTGCATTTAACATTTCGTATATCCAGAACTGCATTTTAACACCTCATGCTGCAGTGAAAGTTGAATCAATACATAGGCTACGTATGAAGAATTTCTTCGTATAGTATACTTTTATAATTTAATTTAGGAAACATGTCCCCCATTGCTTTACATGTCACCTTGGCTATACATAAGACCTTCTTTTCTCCAAGAAACAAGTTATGACTCATTCACATTTGAGGTGGATGAAGAGTAAGCTGAAAAATATCACTTCTACCCTGAACACAGCAGATATACATTTGATGAGACAATAAATGCTTATCTGAGATATGTTGGACCTATCCTGGAACCATTCCCTGTATTCAGAGAACTATTAAAATGATCATTTTGCTGTAGAAAGTGCATCTTTTTTCTTCCTTTTTTCTTTTCTTTTTTTAAACAATCTCTAAAATTACTCCCATGCTTTACTTAAAAGTCTTCAGTACATAAACAATAGGACAACACATGCTGAAACTCAGTAAACTAAATTCAGAGCATCAGGAAGTCATTTACTTAATTAAATGCACAGGTACTTTGAGGTGGCCGAAAACACTGGCATAAACCCACAAGGTGAAAGTATCGCTCGCACAGCAGGTTCAGCACAGAGCCATCTCAGAGGCACAGCAGTGGGGCTGATGGCTGCTGTGTCCTTTTTTACACATCCTTACCCACTCCTGAGCCCAGGCATGGGAGCAATGCCCACCCAGCCACAGCCCTTCAACAAAATGTGGATGACTTCTCACAAAATGAGCCTGTTTGATAGGCTTTAGAGGAGGGAATTTCTGGCAGCAAAGCAAGTATTTCCAAGGATTCACATTTATAAAGCAGGAATTTCAAAACTCAAGAGTTTGAGTTTGTTTCCCTATGTCAAATCTGGTGTTTATCAGAGGAATCTTAACTGTGAGGAGCACTCAGCTTCTTTTTTTAAAATGTTATTTTTCACATTATTTATTGTCTGCGTGTCAACATTGTTATCTGATACCAAATGGTGGTAAGAGGATATGATACTAATCACCTGGCAAGAACACCTTTAAATTTTCTTAATGTACAAGGATAAAAGTAGTTTGCACCACTCCCTCTATGAGGGGTAATACTTATGGGAAAGATGTTTGAAGAGCTTTTTAAAAATAACAGCTCAACAGAAAAGTCTTAGCAGGGATCTGGACTTCAAGTCAGCACTGCCTGCAATATGGGGACAGTAGGAGAGAATGCTGTATAATGGAACAGCCACACCTTTGCAGGCAAGCAGGTTTCTCAAGTAAGAAATACAGAAAGGTACATGAAAATTATCTCTGCTATGTCTTGAGAGGGTAAAATAGTTACGTATAAGCCAGTCCCAGCATTCTTATTTCACAACATTAATTTCACAATACATATTCCCAAGTATCTAGTTAAATGCCACACAGGGAGAAATATCCAGCTGTTTGGGTTTTGTGATTTGTTTTCTTTCATTGTCCAATATTTCAGTATTTCACATACAAACTTACTTTCAGATATTTCAAGCACTGATTAGAATTCTTCACTACTGTCATGCATTCCATATGTTCATTTAACCTAAAGCTAGAGCTGGTGACATGGCAAAATCTCTCTTATAGTGGTAAATCTCATTTCTAACCATAGCCCAGAAATTTAGCAAATAATGTCAGCAGTTTAATAACTTTCTTGTTAAGGTTAAATGTTTTTCCCCTGATATTCCTCCAAGTTGACAAATGAGAAGACTAACCATATGAATGTCAGAACCGCACCAAGGAAGCAGGTCTTCAGAAGTTAGATGGAGTCTGCTTATATTATAATCCACATTTCATAGGGATACAGACACTGAGGTGATAACCAGCTTGCTCAAAACTGCCGTACTTTTCAGAATTTTCAACAGTCAACAATCTCAAACTTATCACGCTGAAAGCATGCAAGTATGTTTGTGGCGCAGTGAATCTGTCTCAGTAATTTTCTAGTCAACTAGTTCAATCATGATTGCAGTGCCTAAAACAAGGTGTTAACTTCTCTCTTCTCGGAAAAGCAGAAAGCCTCCTAAATTCAGAATACCAGCACCTTACTCAGAGGGCTAACAACACATTATGCAAAGCCTTTGCATCTTCCACATTAGGTAACAGAAACCATGCACTTGGTGCAAGCCTACAACTCTGTATGTATGAAAAATAAGTTCTTTTCAGGTCGGTTCTACTCCTTTTTTTGGTCACTTCTCCATTCACATTTCTGACTGTCTATATCTAAGGAACCTTGACATTTGCCAAACGTAGCCCTCAAAGCCACTCCCCACTCTCTCAGCATCACTCCTCTGTGACCCAAAGGCTCATTTACCCCTCGTCCTCTCCCCTTGCGAGCAGCTTCAAGTACAGAAGTATTAATCTCTGTATTGCCATGGACTATATATATATATACACTTGATAAGGAGACACCAGAGGTAGAACTCTCATGGACATGAAAAGAACTATTTTCTCAGTTTGCAAAAATAACTTTCAAAGGGTAATTCTCAACTTCCTTTGATTGTACCTGCAACACAGGATTCTTCCTAAACAAATGAAGAGCAAAATAAGGCATGAAGACCAAACTCAATTTCCCTAGTGTTTGCGAATAGTGATCAGGAACCCAGGAGTGATACTTAAAAGTAAACAAGCCTTTAAATCATGAGTAAAATATATGAAATTAGTGACTTCTGTGAAGCACAAATCCAGATAATGTTTGAACACAGAAATGACAAAACTATTCTGTGAAAGAAGCAATAGTAGACTATCTGGCGAGTAGGACAGCCACAACAGACAGATGAATTCAAAGAAGAGATGAAATTTTAAGGAATTGTCTTTATTAGTTGTGCTTAAATTATTATTTTTCCTGTTGTTTCTCGCAAACCATAAGAATAAATAAATATATAAGTAAGAAAGAAAAGCAAAACAATAAAAAAGCAGTAAAAATATTTATTTTCCATCTGTCACATACAAATCACACTTGAATTCCAGTAATTCAAAAAAATATTTGCAGTGAAACTTAAATACCTGTAAATCTTGGCTTAAGTTTTAGCTATGTTACAGACTGAAAAGTCTGTGGATCTTTTGAATGCATAAGGGATGACTTGTAGTTAGCCACATAAAACAGGCTCTGCAAGTTTCACATGCTGTCAGTAGGAATGAAGAAAATTCAGTGGTTCTGGCCGTGATTTGCTTGAAGGTTTCAGGCAAAGCTTGGCACAGGTGTGCTTAAAAGAAGAAAGCGCACATCCAAATTCTGCTTCTTAGCAACAAGACATAATCTTAGTATTTGATTTAAAAGGCAGGTGATGAATCACCAGTCTTCATAAATAAGGAGATGGTAATACACCCTCTTTGCGTGGTGTAAATGTCATGAGAGGAGGAGATGGAAAACGAACTATCACACAGCTAAGCCACTACCATCTGCACAATTAATATATGTTCTAAGCAACAAGGGAGTAGGAGGGAAAAGCATCATCACTTATGACTATGTAGTCATTAGCCAAGATCCTAATCTTCATTAGGCAAACGAATTGAAACTCACCATTTACTGAAGCTGTCACAGTGGCTCCAAAACAATACTCTAAAAATGGTCCCACTGGAGTTGGATGAAAACGATGCATTTTGAAGGAGTAGTTAGTAAGCAGAAGCATGACATCAAGATAAACTGAAAATCTAATGCTATTAATCTAAGACAACCCTCCCCCACCCCCGCCATTTTTACAATAAGGAGGAAAAGAAAATTAAGCACATTGCAAATTTTAGAGGAAAAGGATAACCCAGGGGATAAACAAGGTCTGTAACTGAGTGAAAAACTGACCACAAAAACACAACTGACTTTCCAAAAGATTTAGAAGTTGTACACGCTTTACATTAGGAAATTGCTGATCAGAAAGCCTGGATGTGCGCACAGTGATAAGGCAGAACAGCAGAGTTCAGCAAAGTCAGAAGGGGAGAGGGTAATGTATTTTCAAGCAAACATGAGGAAGTGGGACAACTTTGTCAGTGCTAAGAATATATTTGATGAATTGTAAGTGAGGGGGGAAACCTCTTACTCTGCCAGCCAGAGATCTCAACTTACACATACAATTTATTTTCATTACTACTCCGTAATGAAGTAATGCTCAAAAGTAATGCTCAGATGGGGAAGGGGAATGCTTTTGCTAACATTGACCCTTTTTGCCAACACTGAGAGGCACTTGTTTATCTAAATGGAAACTCTCCCATGTTTCTAGCTACAAAATGGCTTCAATAGAACTTTTTTAGTAGATAAATCCTCTGATGCAGAGCTGACACCCTGTTCTCTTAAGTGATATCACACTTTCAGGATGGAGAACAAAAGATTATTTGTTGCACTAGGCCTGAACTATCAATGTCTTTTTAAAAGCACTTCGAACATCATATTTTCCAGGGCTAGTAAGAACAGCTGAAAAACAAATAATTGCAAGGAATATAACTTTTCACTTGCTCATCCCTGTCAAAAATAATGAACACAAATGAACCCTCATTTTCTGCTCATTTCTCTCAACTGAAAAAGAATTTTAAAAATTTGAAAGTATGAGGACACCTTATTTCTATAAATACTTCTGGATTTTTGCCACATGCACAACATTAAATTCACCACATTCCCACTCCATTTTGCAGGGGTGGGAAATTCAGGAATATAGTAGTGATATTCTGAGGTATTTGCTCAGGCCCAGCAAACTCTCTAGGTTTATCAGCTTGGCCATCAGTAACATATCTAGCATAAGACAAAATGCAATATACAGATCCATTACTTAACAAAGCAAAACTAAACGCCATTTTTGCTACTTAAGGCGCTGACAAATGCAACTTACTAAAAAAAAAAAAAATCTAAGTGAGAAAAACTACTTTATCAATGCTTTTTTTTTTTCTTTCATAAGGTTAAGTCATAATTATCTCTCCTTTCATGAAGCTATGTAGTTCAGGCATTGCATCTATTAGTCATGTATTTCCTAATTGCCTTATATTGATCTAACGTCTATACCTTCCTCTGAACAGTTTCTAATAAGAATCTGTAATAGCTAAAATGAATAGCAAATCTAACACTTAATATTTACTTTGATTCTTGACATTAAACAATTATTAGTCTCTATGTCCTTTTCCTTGTGTTCAATTCTGTGGGGTAGTATTCCAACTGCTAACCATCTCAGTGCCTTTATTCGGTCTTACCATTATTTCTGTGATCAGGACACAGCATATTTTCCTAGGAATCCCATAGATCACAGCTATAGATTGTAGTGAAATTAAAGCTGTATTGAAATAAAATGAAAAGATGACACTTAAAGAAAATTATATGTGATGAGGCAGACAAGATGTGACCAGATAAGGCAGATGGAATGGGAGTCTATCCCCTTCAATATATGAAAAATGCTTTCAGTGGTCATTAACACAGGAAAAAATAATTAAATAAATAACATCACACCACAGTATCAGAATCTGAGACATCCCTATATATAAAGTTTTGAGGTGGTTTTGGAAATATTTAATGTCAAGTGTTCAATATAACAAAAGAAAGAGTGCCATGATATGCAAATACATTATAAGCTTTGGGTCTGTACAGTTAAATCGAAGAATGAGCAGAAGAGAGATAACAGCAGGAAGCCTGACTTAAACAGCAAACTGCAGTTGCTGTTGATTTACGTGAGTGGGACCCCACACATAGCATCAATGGGTACCTACAGAAACACCTATGCAGGTGGAAGACTTCTTCCTAGTCCTTGTGTATGAAGAACTTTATAGTCTCAAACAATGGGATTGTCATCTCTTCTGGAACTGTAACTTGTACTCATGCCTCCTCAGTTTTTTCATTTTTTTGGTTTGGGTTTTTTTTTAAGCTAACTAAATATTTTTAAAACATCATAATTCTGAATCCTGCAGGATAGGTATCTGGAAAAGACTTCAGGACCCTTCAGAATCAGGTTAAGTTTTATGTATTTGTATTATTAAAGACATATGTAACTGCAAACTAAGATCACCTTCCTGGGCACCAACATCCAACATTTTGTCAGTATCCTTCAGTCTGAATCGCATGCAAATAATTTCCCTGAAATTATATTGTGTCTTCTCTATGACAAAGCTGAACACAGAAGGCTATGAAAAAGTAATTAATCTTGACTATATCTTCAGTATATCTTCCTTCAAAAGGAAATAAACTACTCAGTTTGGTTGGTGGAGGAGGCAGGGGGGAGAGTTGTTTAACACACAGCAATGCTCTTACACAAGTCTTTTTCAGATAAATATTTCAGTCTAGAATGTATTTTCTTGAAAGCATACCAAAGTTATATGAAAATGACTAATGGCATAACATTCTTATGGCTACTCTATTACCTCTTTAAAAATCCAACAGCAACAAAAGTCATCTCTGTCATACGTGACAATTCTCTAGCAACGCTAACGCCGTGAAATAATATTCAAAGGCATTTCAGGATAACCATAAGGTAGTATTTTTACATTAGAATTATATGTGCTTTGGAGACCCCCTTGTTGTAGAAACAGCCCACAGACTAACGTTTAAAGATGCACAGTACTTTATTCTCAGTTGTTAGCCAAGAATAAAATGTAGCCTGGGATATAATTATGAAATAAGCTTCTAATGTGTATAATTAAAAATAAAAGGAGAGAGGAATGAATATTCAGNATACAGAACCAAGTTGAGCAGATACGAGCCATAGTCCAGAGAAAGATAAAATGAAAACACAGATGATGAAATCTCACTGAAAGGATTGAGCTTATCAGCAAGGTCTAAAAATAATTTACCTCCTCAGCTGACCACATACATTCTATAGTCGTCTGAGTTCAAGGGATTTCTAAGCTCTTTCCAAGTGGTATTCAGTGCCTGAAATTTGTAATATTTTGGTAAAAATATCTATAAAGTAGATTGTGAGAAGCCTTAGCATCATGGTAAATTAACGTTTTGTTCCTCTCCCACATAAGCAGAAGCATTCAGAATTTTATTGGAGTGTTTCTTCCTATGCAGTATCTCAACTAATATTGCCTTGTTAAGGTACACGGCTATTATTGTAAAACACACATCTTGGTTTTATACATATATACATATACATATATATATATATATATAAAGAACTAAACAGAGACCAATTATTGTTAGCTAATTTTGGCTGGTATTTCCACCAGTAACAACTACCATAAAAATAGGCACAACAAAGTAACAAATAGCAAATGATGAAAAAGGGGACAGAATTTGTGGATGGCAGTATTGTAATAAAGAAATTTTTTCTTCTAGCTCCACCATTTCCGATGTTTATCCAGAGATCTCCACATGGAGGTATTTTCAGGATTGACAGAAATAACACGCTAAAGGTGTTTAGAAAGTTATGGTACATGAGAGGGAAGACTGCAAAATAAATGCTAGAACACTTGGTCCTAACCATACTGCAGCAGTTACAGTTAACTTAACTCTCAAAGTGTTTCCCCAACAGCTACTCATCCCTCATTTTTTTCCATTCTGACACTGAAGAGGATGTGCCATAACATTTTTCAATATATACTGAATAAATTTTCCATAAGCACTTTAAGTAAAAAAAAGCACTGGCATGCAACACCTTCTACAATAAAACTAACTCAGTCTTGCTTTGGTTGTTAAGGTCTATCTCTACATTTTCTAAGTGGAAACAAATGTTAGCTTTATAATCCCCAGTAGCTTTACAACCCTGAACAGGGCTTTGGGAAAAGTAGATGATTTTTTGTGTAAAAAATTCGTATGTTTTTATATGCCTTTCACTTTAAGATAAATTGTTTGAGCAAATATTTTTAAATGTCAGAGTTATAAAATAAAGCCCCTAGAGAGACGCTTGTCAGCAAATGAGAACACACTTATAAGCTGTAACTATTTTCACGCCATTTGTGAATCGTCATTCACTGCCAGCAACAGTCATCATACAATCAAAACCGTAAACAATCGAAAGATGTCAAGTATATTCCATAGTCTACATTTATTGCCATTTTTTTTTAAAAAAAAAAGTGTTCTCAAGAACGATGTATTGTACCATATGAAGATGCAGAAAACATAATGATTTCTCAATTCAGAAGCTGAGGAGGATAATACACTCTGGCAAACCCTCCCTGTGAAACACTGAATGTGGATTTACAGTTCATATGTGAGAATAATTTAGGGACCTGAACATTTGTTTTTTTCTATCAGTTGCCCAGAAATGAGAGTGCCCACAGACTACAAGCCATGGGGATCCATACAGTATTGATTACAACCCCTTGAAACATCTTCTGCTACGGAGACAGCAATTTCTGAGGGACAAGTCTCCAGGTCACGTCACTGAGGTAATGGCCAAGGTCCCTTTTGTTCTGACACTAGGAACATGTTTGCATGTAGTTCTTTCCTCGTGGTTTGATCTCACACTCTCTTTCTGGCCCTGAGACATTTTTCCCATCTGCTCATACAGATGGCACATACAAGTGAATTTAAAAGAATGGTTTTCCAACCGTCTTCTGTTCTCTTTCTCCTCAAATTACACAGTTCTAGACTAGCAGAAGGCAGGGAGTGTTCTAGGGATGCCTATTCAGAAAGAAAAAAGCACCAGAAAAAAGTATTGCTTTCTTACACAAAAAATTTAGAGAAGAAAAACTATTTCCTGCATGGCTAATGCAAATGCCTGCACTATAGCCTCAAGATCAGTGATAAGCATGGCTTGATAGTGCTTTTCTGCAGATGTTTACACACATCTCTGGAGTCTGGAGAACTTATCTGGAAGAACAAACCCCCCAGAATTTCTTGTAACTTATCCTAGTTTCTCTTCTTCTAAGCAGGACTGAATATTATTCCAAGAAAAGGTCTCCTCAGCTGCTTTGCACATTGAGGGCAAATTTGCACATTTAAGTTTTCAGAGAAATAAAGAAATAGAAAATACAGCCAGAACATTATGGGAAAAATACTAAAANAAACGACCAAAACATTGTGGAAAAAAAAAAAAAAAAAAAAAAAAAAAAACTTGGATTTTAGGAATTTAGGCAATTCTTATTTCTCAGAAGCCATTTTACCATTTTGTAA
Organism: Dromas ardeola; assembly: GCA_013398915.1. Lineage (NCBI taxonomy): Eukaryota > Metazoa > Chordata > Aves > Charadriiformes > Dromadidae > Dromas > Dromas ardeola. Next base: position 21,861 of record VYZM01015535.1, read on the forward strand.
AGCTCAATAAAAAAATCTGATAAAACAGTACGTGAACAAATCAGCTCTTCACAGAAAATGCTTTCAAAAATAAAGGAAAACTTTTTTGCAAAAAAACCCTAAACACTAGAACTTGATGTTTCACTAGAATGAAAAATAAGGCCAAGTACTTGCACCTTCAGATAAAACACTTGCTGGGAAAAAAAAAGCTCCATTCATTTAAGAAAAAGCATTCAACACTGTCTT
>VYZM01015549.1:17736-35666 GCA_013398915.1 Dromas ardeola
CTGACATAATGATTGAGAATAAATGCTTATGAAACATAAATTATTCTATGAACTCTCTCCAGTCTTTATCTGTTAATATGACAGAAAGTTTTTATTCTTAATAAAAAGGAATAGTTATAAGAACATTAAATATTAAGGATCTTAAATTGGAGAAGAGAAAATTTTACGTTCTGGGAAATTACCAAAATATCTAGTCTTACTACAGCTGATGATAACAGAAAACTGGTAAGAAAACCTTGGAGTCCAGTGTTAAACTGAACCATAACTTGCAGAGGTTAGGATGAGACTCGACCAACTTCTTATATCTGTTCTCTAGATATGGTCTATGGGCCACTATCAGTAATTGGATGTTGGGCTAAAATGCACTCTTAGTTCTGCAGTGCTTATGGTAATGTGTGGAAAAGTAGAGTCATCTTTAAAATGATAATAAAGAATGAGACTGAGATCTGTGACTTTATTATGGAATGAGCAGAAATTGTGACAGTTTTTGAAGAATACTGCAGTAGAGACGTCCAACTGTAATGGCTTGTTTGTTTGTTTGTTTGTATGTTTTCTTATTCAACACAAATAATAATATTCTTTTCAAAATTAACATGCTCAGATAACAGAGGAAATAAGGAACTCCATGCTAACCTACCCAGACTATGAAACAGCTGGGACAGGGAACATCTTTTTTCAACACCAGTGCTTAAGATTATGTTTCTTGATCTAGGGATTCTTGCGTGTAATAACATTCATGTAACAATTCCTGTGTGTAACAATTTTACCATATTGCAGCTCATACAAACTTGCCACCTTTTGTATAGAAACTTTCTTCATTATTCTTGGACTCGTACTATTTAATACTGGATGCTCAACAGTTACTTAAGTTAGGAGCTTAGTGCCTAATAGCCAAGGGAAGAATAAACACTGCTGAAGCATTGTTCAGGTCTTTGGTGGGTTGACTAAGTTTTGGCACCTCACCTACAGAAAGATGCAATGTCTTTTTTCCTTCACACTGGACTAAAGAAACAAGCCATCAGCAACTTGAAACTTTTGAAGGAGACCTTAGGAAGAAGACAGACACTCTCTATTATAAAACTTTCTAAGTGTTCTTCCTTATCATTACTGTTTTTGAAACCATCATACACTGAAAAGAGTCCATACTAGGAATTAATAAGTGTTTTTTGAAGCCAGAGGACAGCAGCAAAAATAAAAGTGCAAGTGGCTGAATTTCCCTGCTGACTTTCAGTATTAGATAATGTAGGGTTTTTCTTGACATTATTCACCCAAATACTATTGCAGAGGAGTTAACAGGTAAACTTTATCAGGGTGTTGCTTTGTTACAAGTAGCCATTCATTTAATTTTGTACTCGATGAGCATTGATTTTTATGTGCATGCTAATATTTATGGTAAGCATTGTATCAGAAAGATTGTCAGTAAGCAGTGGAATCCAATTTCACTGTATTTTTCAAAGATAATTTTAATTGTTTGGTCTTTTGCATTAAAATATCTTCACTTGTGAATAACTGAAGCCAAATCCTTAAAGCAAGCTAAGTCTACAAATGCTGTCTGACGAGGAATCATATCTGAGTTCAGAGACACACAGAATTTTCACTGCAGTTAGATATACAAAGAATTGGCAGGAAATAATATAAATGCTAAATCCTAACATTTTATAAATAATTGAAAATTTGTCCCATAATTCTTGAAACTGCCTTCTTATGAGACTGAAAAGGGAAATTTGATCACATCATAGCCCATGTTACATGACCTTTTCTGAACATGAATGATATATGTTTGATGTTCTGGAAGCTGCTATTATTACATACTCTTGGATACTAGCCTATTTTATCTGCTCTTTGTGAATATGTTGCTGATATTATTTAGAAATTGAATTTCAGTCAGTGTTATAACGGTTTTTTTCCCTACTAAAGGGAACTTTAAAGCTTGAAAAACTTTTTCAAAATAATTTCCTGTTTTGACTAATGTCACAATTGCACTCATTGTTTAGATACTGGTAGTACTGTAAATGTGAGCAAATAGAGTATGCAAACCTCAAAATACAGTCCTTTAAAAACATATTAGCACACAGACTTCAACCATCCTGGTCAGAAACAATGACATAGTTGTAGCAAGAGTTCAAGCAAAGATGCTTAGTGTGATGCAGGGCAGCTAAGTCACATAGTCAGTGACGAGGCTCAGTGCAAGACGAGGTCTATAAGCCCAGCTTCTCTGGAGTGGGTACAAAGAACAACAGTCAGTTTAAGGCAGTGACATTCAGGGATGATTTCCTGCAGATAAAGAGTGGAAATCAAGTAATGACTGGTAAAAAGGTCTGTCGGATACTGTAGACTGACATGAAATCTGCCAGTTGTACTGGGTCTGGTTGGGATGGAGTTAATTTTCTTCATAGCCTCCCATACGGTGACGTGTTTTGGGTTTGTGACCCAAATAGTGTTGATAAACCACCAGTGTTTTGGCTATAGATACGCTTGCACAGCATTAAGACCTCTGTGCCACACACTGACCCTCAGTGAGCAGACTGGGGATATGCAAGAGGTTGGGAATGGACACAGCCAGGACAGGTGATCCCTGCTGACCAAAGGGGTATTCCATACCATATGATGTCGTGCTCAGCATAAAACTTGGGTGGGAGTTTCTCCAAATTAGCAGTTGCTCAGAGACTGTCTGGGCATAGGTCTGCTGGTGATGAGCAATTACTTTTGCATCACTTCTTTCTTTTTTTTTTTTTTTTTTTTTTTTTTTTTTTCTTTTTTATGTTTTTTTTTTTTTTTTTTTTTTTTTTTTTTTTTTTTTTTTTTTTTTTTTTTTTTTTTTTTTTCCTTGCTTTTGGCTTTCCAATTGAAAGACCTATGGTTTTGTGTTCTGTAGGGATAAGGTGTCTCTGCAAGCTGAATTCAGAATTCCTCTGTACGGAGTAACTGTCCTAACTCCTGAGCACCAGAGTGAAAGTGAGACACCACATCCCACGACTCCAAACTCACTGGCACTGGCTAGGACTCTGGCAGAGGATGTCCAGGCTTCTGCCATTCCACTACATTCAGTACCCAGAATTAGCTGGATTAAGGCTGTTGGAGATATGTATCTTTTCATGCAACAGTTACACTACTGGGAACAGTGTAACTTAGTTATTAGGCACATGCAACATTTTCTTACTATCAGTGTTTGCTCTGAAATCAGGAAGTAAATCAGATCCGTAAAGCTCATCAGATATGCAAATACAGGACAAGGATCTTTGTGAAGAATATATGTAATTTCACCTCTTGTTAATACCCTGACAGATCATCCTGAGGTCCTATAGGCATGAAACATTGTAACACAGGTTGCCCTTCGACCATCCAGATCTGTAAGATGTGACTACATATGTCTTGGTACTTTGCCAGTGGGAGATGACAAAAAAATAATGGCAGTTTTCTTCATACTGCGCATGGTATCAACAGTACTATGTAATTAGAAAAGCAGTCAGGCATCTACAAATTGGATAATCATCCACTCTTGGCTGCCCTGCTTTCTTTTGATATTTCTTGGAAATTCAAATCTTGTTTTATCCATGATTGTTTCAGGACATGTTAATGTAAACAACTTTGTGCCATTTATGAACTTTCAAAAGCAACAGGTTTATTTTCTGTGATGTTAATACTAGGAGTCCCAGTTAATGCTGTTGATGAGTGCCAATAAACATAAGTTTAGAAGCTATTCTTTCAGATATCAAAAAAAAAAAAAAAAAAAAAAAAAAAAAAGAATTTGATGCTGTCATGTTCTGAAGTCAATAACTCTAACAATTAAAGGAGAATTTAGATTGATATTTGCACAAAAAGTAATGTGTTTGGCTATATCATTCATTCTTTCTCAGCCATCTTTGTTCTTAAACTTAGAAATTATCTTTCAGCTTTCTAATAAGAAAACTCTACATAGAAAAATTTGCTGGTAGTTCTATTTTTATTAAAGAGAACAAATCTTGGGAGGGTCATAAGCGTGGCCTTTGGGGTACTAGCAACTTTCTTCCTATGGTGTTTTGTAATATTAGTTCACTTCACAGTCTAGAAAGACAACAGAAATGTTGACAGCTGACAAAACCTGTTTTAGCCGGTACTGAATTCATTGACTCATAAAAAAAAGGAAACAATAAGCCTAAGTGCACAACTTTAACCGAAAACTACCATGCAAATGAATGCGTCTGACATCCTTTAAGAAACACTGAAGAAGGAAGAGTGTCCATAAAGGTGATTCTTACAGAGAAATTCTATGAAATATAATGGAATTTGACAAACTTTTCTGGATTTCTAAAAAACTTAGAAAAAAAAAAAAAAAGAGAGAGATTCTTACCATTGAATGATTCAAAAAATACAACGACAAGCATCTAATTTCCTGAACAATTTTTTTTGTTTGTGAGACATTTGGAATCTGTATTTTTGTATTAATTTTGTATGTATTCAATTTCTCAGAAAAAACTGAGCTCACGCTGTACCCACCAAGTAGCTGGAGAGCCATTGTGGTGGTGCCATGTTTCTGTGCGGGCTGGTGGCCTCACAGCACTGTGGGGCTCCCTGAGTCCCTGCCACTGGCACTGTCAGGGGCTCTCCAGGTCAATCAGGGGACCTGGCCCTGGCAGCCAAGGCCCATCCCATTCCCCTAGCCAGGGGCAGGGCAGGCGATTTTCAGTTTTAACAAAAAGAAAATGGGAGTATTGGGAGAAGGTGGGATTTAGGGAAAGTTTTACAGAGCATTGTTATCCATGTTGATATGGACTAGACTCAGGATTTTTACCATATGTTCACATAAAAAGTGTTTTTCTACAAGATAATAATCACAGAAATAGACACAGGTGCATAGATGAGCAACAAAAAGCTTCTATATCAGTTAACAATGGTTAATAACAGATCTCTGAAATCCTAGGAATATAATAATTTTCAGATTCTTTATTGCTGACATGGGTGACATCGCATGGGTTTCATAGCTTGGCGTGGTGGTGCTTATAAAGTTTGGTTACTGTAGGAACACCAGTAAATGTCCTTTAGGATTTAAAATATACACAAATCCTTTTTTTTTTTTTTTTTTCTGAAGTAATAATGCCCTCTTTGTCATCTGATAGAATAATTAATATGAAGTAATATTTAAGTTAACTAATATATTAATCTCTCTGAACCAATTAGGCTATTTTGCAATAAAGGAATAATTAGGTCGAGAACACACAGTTTATTTATTCTTGAAATTAAAACCTATAAAGAAATGAGCAAGTGTTATTAAAAAAACTTTCAGCTGTGAGCTAATCAGTGTTTAACTGGCTGTAGAGCAGCAGTGCAATCCGCATTGCAATCTGTTACTGAACATGATGCTATTAAAAAAAAGTCAGTTAAACATGAAATGCTACAGACAACTGCAATTACGAAAGTTAAATCAGAGTCATGCTATTCTAAAGAGCAGTCTTTCAAAAAGGATACAATTCTAAGGGACTGCATATTGCACAGCAAATATCTGCAATCTGCAAAAGTCTGCAAAGTAAACATTTAAATAGATAGTTATGTGAGCAGTTGCACCCATGCGAACACTTTTTCCCTCTGGATTTATGTTTCAAGGATGAACTCTGTGTGGATTGCTTCACATATAATCAGGGCTAAATTCCTGAAGCAGACTTTTCTGCGGCGTGGGACTTTCCTTTTTCCCTTGTCTGTTCACACAAACCTAATACAAAATTAATGCCTTTTTTCCTCTTATCTTTCTGTGCGTTGGTTGTAATTAGCCAGCACATTTAAAAAAATATTAGAGAGAGCTAGCAGATAATAAAAAAAATAGCATAAATGAAAAGAACATATGATCATTTAAACCGTATCTTTATTTAGTCTTTGGATCTATCTCCACACATAAAACATGGGTTCTGTTTATTTGAAAGTGAAATATATTAAATGACCTTTTTTCTTAAAGAACAAACAATAAATGCAAACCAGCAGATTTTGGTTTATTCTCTAACTTACAACAGATATTTTGTCAAATCATTCGTTATTTTTGTACTTCAGCAGACTCAGATGGCACAGTGATTTGAAAAAAATTCTCCATAGGTGCTACAGAGATGACATTGGTAACACATTATTTTTGCTTATTAGCAATGTTATTTGTTGGTGCTAAGGGAACAGAGACATGGAACAAAGTCAGCTTTATTTTCATAAGATCCATAATCTATACATTTTTTTCTGAATAAGCAGACTGATGATGTCAATGTGGAAAATGTCGAGACATAGTCAAGCTAGCTTTAAACTAGCTGGTCTAGGTACCAAGAGCAGTATGGACATGACATCACAGAACTTGGTACGGACAAGTTACTTGAGCACTGCTCAGGATTGTAAGGATGGTTTTCCAGCTTAAGTTCTTTGGTCTTTCAGCTACTTTACTGTTGTCACCCATACTGCATTATTGAAAGGTAGTTTGCATTTTGACAACCAAAGGTATAATCATGCTTTGACTGCAAGGTCGATTTACTCTCTACAATACTGTCCAGTGAACTGTGTACAGCTGCAGTGACCAAGCCATGCACAATACAGTGGGTAATATTTTGACCTTGACCAAACACGGTGGGTTGCCTTTAAAGCTTAGGCTTCTTCCCTTCTTCCCCGCCCCCCCCTCCCCCGTCCTTTAAAATGGCTCAACAGACAGTGAAGCTACCATCACACGATGGGAACTTCTGCAGTTTGGATATGTGGCAGACCGCTAGTGAAACGACTGTAGGAGAAAGGTCCTGTAATCCAGGAAAGTGCTGTTCACGTCCTGATGAAAAGCTGGGCAATGCTTATATATGTTTCAGAACATCAACAGGATCTCTGTCAAGACTGACCACACATTTAGTCTGTGTTCTGGGTTACCATAATAAAAGAAGAGATTAGAAAACTTGAAAAAATAGTGGGACCCTCTAACTTTGTTTAACAAGCATTATCCTGTCAAAGCTGGCAGAACACAGATGACCCAGTGGAAATATGTAGCTAGACTTTGTTCAATAAACACGGGTAGTTGAGCAGCAGCGTTTCTTTGTGTCTTTTTATATAAAAGAATAAGATGCCAAAACAGCCCACCTCTTTTCCAAAGGGCCATTGGAGCTTTTGTAGCCTTGGAAAAGTTTCTGTGTGGCATAAACCTGTGCACTGTCAATACAGCAGTGAATCAATCAGACCCAACTGGTGCTTCTGATGGATTTCGTGAAACAGCATGCTTGGGATTTCCAACTGCTTCTAGCAGAAGCACACAGCTCTGGCCAAAGTTCATTGAGATTGAGTTTAAGTGAGTAGAAAGGATGGCAAATTTAAATTGGACCTGTTGATCACAGGCCGAGGGGATGAGTGTCTGCACACCAAATACATCATCTGCAGAGAGAGGAAAGGGATCTGAAATTTTAAGTGGCTTTCCCAGTGAGAAAACTTGTTGGGATAACATCAGTTTTGTCATTACTGTATCTTCTCTTCTAAGGCAATTCAGAACTTTCAAAAATACATATAGGAAATGGTTTCTTATCTTTTTAATATTCAGGTTTGTCTAGAAACGTATATTAGATGTACAAATTTTTAATGTGCAAATTGAGTGCTTGATAAAGCCTATGTGAAATACGTCAGCTTATTATAAGGTACAGAAATACCTACTGGGCAAAAATACAGTTATGTGTAGACCCCAGTTGTGCTCCATTTCACTTGCCACTTTGAGTCATTGTTCAGTTTACTGTACAGAAAATGCCAATGATACAAGCGCTGAACTGTCATAGGGAATAAAAATAAGAAATATTGTTTTGTGGCTTTCATTTTCAGTCAGTTGAATTAAGCAATCTTTAGAAAAAATGAACTCGCACAAGAATAGCGATAATAGGTAACAGGCTGCTAGACTGCTGATAGAATCCAAGTTTTACGACTTTTAGCAACACACAAAATGTGCAGCTATATTGCACATTTCCTATGTTCTGCTATGTTCTGTCAGGTCACTTCTCATTCTTCTCAGTTTTATTAGACTGTTGAACACCTTAATCTGACAGTAGGAATAATAACAGCAGTCTTACTTGGTGATGGTGCCTAGGTATTTATTTTTTGTGACTAGGATCTAATCTGCCATAAATTCTAGTAATATGCTTTTAAATAAAAATAATGAAGTGGCGCTACCTGAATAGTATCTGAAACACAGAGAGCAAAAATATTATACAGCAGTTATATGCTATGTTAGTTTTCTCAATCATAAAATAAAGTGATTCAACAGCAACAGAAACACAAGTGGCATTTCGTGTCTTGTTCTTGTCTTTTAAAGACAAAGAAATAAATTCATTTGAAGAGAGAAGTCAGCCTGGGATAAGATTTCCACTTTCTTTTCCAGAAAAAATGTCTTGTACCTGCAAATTAGTGTATGTGACTTCTACTGAAAAAGTCTCATTTAAGAAAATCTGAAATAAAATGCACAATGTATATATTTTTGAATCATTAGCTTGACCCAAAATGCATATAAGAAGTCTATTCAAGGCATGTTTTCTCACAACTGTCTTTCTATTTTAAGTTTTACAGTAAATAACAAAAATCTTGCTCTTTTTCAGAATTATTTTTTCTGCTCACCATTTTGTCTGTATCTTCACCCAACCACTTCCCTGAATATTACCACCAGAGGAAGAAGGATCAGAGAAGGTAAAGGGAAGTCTGCATCCTCTTTTATAGAAGGAAATAAAATTGCAGGTAATCAGCAGATTCTTCTGAAATATTAGATGCTTACATCTAGTGCTGAATTATCCTCACAGTATAATAACTTCAGTCTTTGAGACACTTAAATATGGAAGGATTGGAGTGTAGTCTCCATCTGATTATTTTAATCCCCTGGGTCACAGGAAGACCAACTGCTTTGCTTCAGATGTTAACAGGATGAAGGAAGAAACTGAATACTCATTTCACAAATCCCAGACTAATCCCCTAGATGCTAAAATGTTTCATCTTCACATGTAAGACCATAGCATAAGTAGATTGCATGAATGGACCAAAAAGGGACTGAAATACTCTTTGAGGGCACTGCAAAGTAAAATCTGTTAGTGGATTGACTTGTAGGCTCCTAGATATGGAGGAGCCATCTCCCAGAAATCTAGCTTATGAACTGCACAGGAATTTGGTGCAACTCAAAAGCTGTGTAACGGCAAACAAAAATAAAATGAACAAACAAACAAACCAGCTAAATAAAATGAAATGAAATTTAAAAACTTGAGACATGGGTATACAAAGCCAAAACGGAGCTTTTTACTGAATTAGCAGCTGCCCTTTTCTCTGCTATCTGCACACAGAAACCAATTTTTTTTGCTATTCATATCATTTATTTCCAAGTTAGTTTTGTAGGTACATTGCTGTATGAACCTAAGTCGCGTCAGATGTTAGTTGCTATCCAAATAAAAGGCAATGATTCTGTATTTACATTTTGGTAATACTTTTAGTATTGCTTCAGAAGGTTAATATATGACTTCATGAGCATTTCACACAGCTGCCTAAATCTGTTAAAACAGCTCAGAATTCAATTTATGCTGCTGCAGAATTCAAGACATCTCTTGCATAAACTATGTGAATCTTGTTACTTTACGTGAACTGTGTCAGGTAATATATAAATGGCCAAACAGACAAACATTTCAGATTTGGTTTAATCATTAAGTGGTTCTTTTTATATGAAGTCGACTGCCTGATTTGACAAAATGAAAATTCAGATTTTAAAGAACATTCAATCTCAACAATGCTAAAAAATTTCACAATTCGTTTTCTGGAATATATCACCTTTCATGTCCACAGACCTTTCTGAAGGCTTAAGCTACACTCACCTCTGCCAGTCTTTAGAAAAAGCTTTTGACTACTATCTTTTCATAGCTGTGATTAATATAAATATCTCTTGCTCTATTCTTTTTAATTTTCAACAATTGGCATCATAAACAATTCCTATGTGCTTGTTTCTTGTCATTCTAGCCCTTACAGTCTAATTAATCCTCAGATATATACTGATTGACATTTTAATTCACATAATAACTGAATTTGTTTGTTTGTTGATTAACTTTTAGCTGTTTAGATACTCAGAATAGCTTTCAGCTTTTCAGTTAAGTTTGTAACCAATGTAATCATTTGTAAAGAAGTTGTTTGTTTATCATAGCATTCCAGTCTAGCAGAAGACTTCTATTGTTTTGGAAACTCACTTAAAACCATAAGAGCACTACAGACAATTTGGACATAATTCTGCTGTTTGCTTCTTAAAAATACCTTTTACTTCTCTCAAAAACAGTGAGTGAAATACAGTCATATCATTGTAGCTGCCATCTCTGAATATTTATCCAGAATTGGCTTGCTGCTATGCCACGAGCAAGTGAACAATCTCAGAAACTGTTCTTACTTCACATGAGGCATATGGCAGTAGTACCAAAACCCACAAGACTTCCAACTGCTGTCATGACTGTAATCACCTTTGAGCCAAACAAATATTTAAGAAGCAGAGTTTGAGAGATGTGTTCATTTAGTACAGTGTGAAGAAGAAGAGAGTGAGAAAGTAAGTTACAGAAAACTCAAACTCTTTGAATCCCTGGCCAGTATACTAACACAGCTTTGATAGAAAGAGTTAATTATTTCCAATGAGGTGTGCAGGGCACTAAACCAATGAGATAAACTAAACTAGAGAAACCAATTGCTATTCCCTTCCAGATGGGAAAAGACCAAATACCGATTTTGTTACTCAGAAAAAGGCTTTGCAGCAGATGGATGTTCCAATTCTGAAGTTTCAAAGCAGCCACTAAGTGTTATGCTGCTGTTTGTAGCAAGATCTTGGTTTTGTTTGCTACTATATTTTCATCTCTATAACAATTTTCATTAGGTTTTCCTCAGTTTTGCTCTGCACTTAATGAACTGCAGTGGATATTAGAGTGCCTAACACTAGAGTGCTTAGAATTTCTCACTCTCTTTCATATTCAATGAAATAAACCTCTCTAGGGTGAGATTCATAGCACCTGATTTACGCAGCAAGTGTCATCTACAAAAGAGAGACACAGATTTGCCTTTGTTCTATCCTAATCTTTAAAGGAGTACAGTTTCATTGTTATTAAAGGAAAAAGTAGTGGGACTGCTTTCCAGGGCAAAGATTTGGCCTCAGAAGCCAAAGGCTGATCACCTAAAGAAGCTCCCCATGAACATCTCACAGTGCAATAGGACTGGCTTTCTACAAGGCAATGGGAGAGGACCAAAGAAGAACAGGCAGCAATGCAACCTAGACTACATGCTGGGCCATCTATGGGAGCTCTCAACATAATCAGTGCCTCAGGTGCTGGAATAAAGTCAACAAATATTGCATAAATATGTTTGCATACCATTGATTTCTTCTGTCTGGTTATGTGCCAACACATACAAATTTAGTGAACCTAGAGAAGAGGAAGGAGCAAGCAAAAGTTTCTTGTCCTTTTCCTTTTAGTCTCCAAATACACCTTATATTAGACCCACCTTTTGTGGTCAAGGCTAGGAGAGTCCTCTAAGCTTTCTGAGTTTGATTCAAAAGCATTTTTGGAAAATTTGCAGAATGTTCATGTGTTCTTTTGCTTTTTTTAAGAGCATCGTGATTTCATACAAAGTTTATGGCAGATAGTAAAGCTGATTATATACTACTCATGAATATGGTTCTGCTACAAAAAACTCATATTTCATACACTTGGAACCCAAGGACTATGAATTCATAATGACTAATGGTACTTCTGAACACTACTGCAGTTGCAGAAAGTACTTTTTTATTATCTGATACTTTAATGTTGGGAGACCTTTGCCCTTCTAGTAAAGCAAAACTGAAGTAATACAAACCCTTATCTTTAAACTGCAGTGGTTTTTGTTGAAATGTTCATAAATAGCACAATTGAAAAATATCAGCATCAGCAAACACCATTTACTCGAGCCTTAATAACTCCTGATTTTTACGTCCTCCTACTGTTCGAACAATGAGGACTCAAATCCATCTTAGATTCAGGTGAAGCATTTTGATTTTGAAGAATTATTTCACTAGGAATTTTTCGCTGGATTCAAAGCATTTAGTTATTACGTTTTCTCTGATTCTTCACAAATGTCTTCATCAGTAATAGTATAAATTCGAACTTCGATAAATTAATATTTTTGTTTAAGAATTGTAAATTACTATGTTGGTTTGTATTAAAATCGAAATATATTCCTTAAGAGAGAATATTTTGCTAAATTAGTCACTCTTGCTTTAACTCTGATATTTCAATAAAATCATTCTCTTCCTCTCTTAAAATAAATGGAATACTAGTCATACATTACAGAAGATGCAAGGTGACAATTAGAGCATGTAAAAAGGCTTAATTTAGTCTTATGTGCTCTGTCGCACACCCTGAGCTAGATATACATATACCTCAGTCTCCCATTCATGTATTTAAATAATTGAATTACAGCATACTTACAAAGCTAGGAAAGAAACCTCCATTTTAATTACATCTGCAAGTTAGTTGGCAGCTTACCTTTACACATCTTCAAGCTCCCAAGCTAGTAAGTAAATATTTTCTCCCATATGAAAACAGTATTTAATATTTATTGTTGTTATATGAAAGAATTCGATAGAAATATCCATCTTTCAAAAGAAGGAGAAATGCACATAATAAATAATAATGAGGACAGCTACTTATGTTTGAAATTATTGCCATATGCAAAGGAATATTTCTGCAAATGTTGATCTCTTGAGTGTAAATCTTCCTAATACTCAGTCTCATTTCCACTGCGGGTGTGTAGCCCATAGAGATCAAGTGAGTGGCAAGAACTCAGGATCTCTGTTAAAATTGCCACTATTGATGTTCTATGGGGTTGAAACAAAGCAGATCCTGATTTAAAAAAAAAAAAAAAAAAAAAAAAAAAAAAAAAAAAAAAGAAAGAAAGTAAAATAAAAGGCTATATGCTCAGACAGTCTCAACTTATCTCTTATAGCATTAGAAAGTTTTGTTTTGTTTTGTTTTGTTTTCAGACAGGATAGGAAGGGTTAACCCTCAAAAGCTTTACACTCAGATCTCAGTCCAAGTAATATTCATCAAGATTTTTGCCTGAACCTCTTGTGTCACTATAAGCTGAAAATACCAGAAGCTCAGGTTCTCTACTAGGATTTATAACACCTTGCTGTCTTCAGGGACACTCAGGAAAATCGATCCAAATTAAGTTGGGGTGTGAATTTAAAATTGATTGGTTATCTGCACTAAATCTTTCTGTGGACACTGATTTAAGATTAAAGTGGTTTTAACCTATTTTTATTAACTCCCTAAGTTTCCAAATAAGGGGTTAATGACACTAAACTAACAAGGTTTGCCATTCTGATTAACTTTCCTGAATGTTCAGGAAAAAGAAGTGCTCACTTACAGAAACCCTACAAGCAGAAGCTGTTCTGTTACTTTCTTCTGGGTCTGGAAAGCAAAAGATATGAAACACATGTGAACATTTGTTTCCTTTAAATGACTGAATTTGATTTCAATTAAGAATGGCCTCATATTAGAGCAGATATTATTCCATCCACTGCAATTTTTCCATGCATTATTTTATTGTTGTCTATCTGTTCATAACTACATACCCATCCCTACGGGCTCTGTCAGTCATGACTTGAATTCAGTAGAGACTTAAAAAGAACGACAAGAGCAGACTCATTCTCACTTTTCAGGCAGAGCAATGTAAGTGAATCAGTCAACACAATATCTGAAGAAACACAACTGAGGAAAATCATATACTGATACTTCTCCTGAACGATCCTGACTCAGGAAGTATTGAGGTCACTCTGCATCTGGAAGCTTATTAACAACTAACTTTTGCTTCCTTTTAAGTGTTAGTGGAAAGGTTATATTACAAAATCCTCCACATTTGATTCCAAATGGAGAAAGGTATAAAATCGTGGTTTTAATGGTATTTACTTCCATCACATAGACAAAATATGAACCTTATTGTGTGTTTTTAAAGATAAAAAGGGAGGGAACTTTCAAACTTTACCTGAGGTATATCTCTTTTTTGCAGACCTTTGTAAAGCAAATCATTTATTTGCACACTGTGTTGTCAGTTACTGAGCTGCCACCTGAAGTATTGTGACACATGCTGGATTATTTTTTCACTTTTTTAAGCTGTGGTTCTGTTCTACATTTCTTTTTTCATATACCGGGTTGAGGCAAAGATAAGGTTCTGCTACAGGTTTTGATTTTGCAAATCTGTTGGGGATTATCTCCTCAGAAACATGAGATTTTGTACCATGGAAGTACAGAGAGAACTGCCATGCAAAGAAAAATGTTTGGACCATCAAAAAATCCCTTAAAGCTAACTGTTCTTTGAGCAGACCTAAGTTTTAAATGTATTTTACTTGCAAAGGAAAATAACATGTTACATTGGATTGAGAGACTGAAATCAAACTATGTGAAAACAGTTCAGTTTGGATTGTCTTATGTCCAGCTAAGTTACATGCCACCTTTGGAAGTCAATGCTTTATTCACTTGACCTTTTTTAATTATTGTTTTTTTAATTAGAGATAAGCATTCCTTAAGAGGAATTGACTCGGTACAATTATACCAAAGTATCGGCCCATGTTTTAGAGGTACTGGGAATCATGGGAAACAATTCTTGTGTCATTGCACTGGCCAGAATGTCCACCACATATACTCATCTGAAAGATTGTAAGACGATGCTCTGCAGAAATCTGCGTGATTGATTTTTATATGACCGTCTACATTCATAATAATGATTATAGCATATCAGGCTGTAGCAGCATGGAGATCAAGACAGAAGGTAAAACTTACTGCAGAAACTGGGTAGATATTCTGTCATTAATCTGTGCCAGGCTTTGTGGATAGTTTTCTACTAGTGCCAGTTAAAAGCTAGTGCAGCTCTATGCGCATTAGTGTAGTTGCTTGTATGACTAGCCCAGACAGAAAGTTGGAAAAGACACTTAATGCTGGCTAAAGCTGAAAGAATTTAGGAAATATGGAATAACCTAAAAAAATATAGATGTTGTTATACTTTACTAACACTTCCTATCCCCCATGTTTGTGACAATTGGCTTGGTAGACCAAGCTACTTTAGAAAATAAACCATATAGAAGCTTTAATTTATTTTCTGTATCATTCTAGGTGCCATACCATTTCGTAAACTATCTCCCTGTGTTGCTCACTGTGTAATATTCTTGCTTAATGAAAATGATGAAGCTAGCACAAAAGTCTGCAGTTTTCAAGTAACTCAAATTCAGGTATTTGCAAAGTATCAGTTTAAAATAATTTGCATCTTTAAATAAAACCCAAAAGAACAAAGTGCAAAACTACTACTTAGATACAGTTGGAATTTCACTTGCTACTGTGTCAGAATTCTGTGTCAGAATTGAAACATCATTCCTGTCAGACACTATCTACAGACAGATAGTCACCAGGCTTAAGCAAATAAGACAGGTACTTCTGAACAGGTACGTAATTGCTTCCAATTGACAAAAAAACCCTAAAGTAAAATAAAAACTGATCTGAAGTACTACTATTAAGCTAAACTTTTGATTTTGTTGTAGGTCTTTATCGTCTCTTTTTTTTTATCAAATGCTTATTTTATCACCTCCTCAAAGGTGTGTATAGACTGGAAAGTTCTTAATTTTTTAGCGGAAACTTTATAAAATTTTTCAGCAATTCTGTTGGAAATAATGGTAATTGCATGGCATTCATTTTGCTGCTAGTGCATGAGGTCTGGGTGATTTTGTAACTAATTTCTGTCATAACTAGACTTCCCACAGAAATAATCACCAGTTATGAGATTTACTGAAGAGTGACACAGGGAGGAAGGAAAGAAGAAGGCAGAGGATTATTAATAATTTGACAGAGAAAGTCCAACACATGGCTGAGAAACCTGTCTTTTTTACTGCTTTCTTTGTCTCTTACTTTTCTTCTTCTTTGTACCTATTGCCTTCATTTTATGAGACTGAGGACAAATGCTAATAAGTCTATAATTGGCCTAAGCCCCAGAAGATTACTTTGGGGAATTTGTATTTCAGATGCAGGAGTTAAATTTTTGCACATAATTAGCAGGTCAGTTATACTAAATAATTTCCTGCTGCTGGTAGGCATATACAGTCAAATACAACCTTATTTTACTCCTACATACACCTACTTCAAAATTATTTATAAGAAGGATGAGATTTAAAAACAGAGTGTGCACAAAGGAGGAAATTTAGTTATGCTCAGTAATGATTTTTTAAAAACTAATTAGTTATATAAATCTTCTTGGGTTTTGCTTTTGTTATATGTGTGCATGTTTTTCTTGGGGAAAATTTTGCACATCTCAAGTCTTTCATTCCTCCAACTAATGCTGGCAGAAAGGAGAAAAGCATACTTAGTTGTTATGATGCAAAAATAACTTTGCTTTCATAAAGTGGTGATTACATAACACTACCTCCCCTCCAATTTAAATTTAGGGTGCTCTAGAAAGGAAAGATACTGTCACAAAATTCTCTCCAGGACTCAGCCTCATTAAGGGTCAAAAATGTGGAGGGATGGCCAGGAATGGATACATCTTAATTCAAACAACGCTACTTCAAGCACAACTTGCTACAAGATGGGGATTAATAGTGGCCTTAAAAAATAAGCTTATCTATCC
This sequence comes from Dromas ardeola, assembly GCA_013398915.1. Lineage (NCBI taxonomy): Eukaryota > Metazoa > Chordata > Aves > Charadriiformes > Dromadidae > Dromas > Dromas ardeola. The sequence goes on from VYZM01015549.1 coordinate 34,342, forward strand.
CAACAGTCTACTATGGACACAAACTCACTTGAAAGAATCACAAAACCAGATGTTTCCCTCTTTCTCTAATTCTGTTGCATCCTGTAGCCCTTGTCAAATGTGTCCAGTTTGGAGTCCTGTTTCTCAGGTGTGACTATGAACACTATCGAGGTGGAAGTTTTCTAAGAATGAGTTTGTACCTGATCCTCTGTCTTCTGAAGTCCCAGTGAGAAGTCATGAGTCCCTTCAAAGCTGTACTGCTTTTGGAGTGGTCATAGCGGCGTGAAGGGACTGGGAATGCAGCATGAGAGGTTTTAGTTGCTGCTGGGCCTCTGGGATGGAAATCAAGGGGAACACCAATGTATCCAGCATGGTAAGAGCCACAAACTGGCAAGACTTCCCGCTGTGGAAGCAAAAACATGTATGGTAAGTTTCCAGTGATGTAGACTCCCATTGCTCTCCATTTCTAGCAGCAGCTGCAAAGTAGCATTGCTCAGCTAGAAAAGCTGGCAGAAGCAGCAGAATATGCTATTTCTGCAAGCACACAATGATCACACAGAATTTCTGTATGAAGAAGCAGACCCATCTAACCAAAAAGCTTGCACAGATCTTCCAACACCAGTATCAGGGGACATCAATGATAGAGGAATGGGTAGCCACCACAGGGTGGAGAGTCACAAGCTCAGACTGCTACTAGAGCAGAGCTAACAAGTTTGCTACTGGTAAGCCAACTATTGGGGTAGTGGTACTGGAGATTTACGCTGCCATACTGACCAAGATGTGTCTGCTGAGCTATGAGCTTTCAAAGTCTGAGGTGTGCTTGAAGGAAGAAACAGCTCCTGGTTCTGTTCTCTGTGGTGGAACCTCAGATAGTGTACAGGCAGTCTGCACTCATAAACAAAAAGCAAATATGCTACTCTGCAGCACAGCATTCCCTGATTCAGCAGGACCTGGGCAACCACAAGAAAAGGTTCACAGCAATCAGAGAAGAAAAGTTAAACTCTCCAACATGTGTATTTTTGAATGCCCCTTAATTGTTCAAATTTTTTATTACACAAAATTCTGTAATAGTCAGTTTGTGCTAATGTATCATTAAACCATAGACTGTGTGTGCTATTTTATCTCTACAGTTCTTTAGTAAGACCTCTTAGCAAGGCCACAGTTCCTTCCTTGTTAGAGTTGGACAGTAAGCCTTTACTTCTAACAGCTCAATTATTAAGTTGGAGACACTGATAAATAAAGCATGGATGACAAAAAGAAAAATCCCTAACCAACTAAAAGAAATTATAGTACTATTGAAATTGTAAAAAAAAAAAAAAAAAAAAAAAAAAAAAAAACCAAAATAA
>VYZM01015572.1:759-65647 GCA_013398915.1 Dromas ardeola
CCGCCGTACCGGCAGTAGCAGCCCCGCGGCGGGCGGCTCGCCGGTCCCAGCCCTGGGAGGGGAGCGCGGCCGCTGCCCTCCTGCCCAGGGCCGGCCCTGCCTCCCAGCCAGCGGGGGATCCCACCGGGAAGCGCTTCGCAGGTGGGGGATGCTTGTGCCGCACCGGCCGCGGTAACGGCGCGGAGCCGCTTATTCTGCCGGAGACTGCTGTCGCCTGCACCCGCCCCGGTGGGGTTTGCCCGGTGCCCCCCAGACGTTACTGGTTCTTGGAGAAGGTGCCTCCCCTCCTTGCTGGGGACAAGCCAGGGAAGCTCTGTGCTGGTTTGAAACTGCTGGGGGCTGGAGTTTGGTGTGGAGACAGTGTTGTTGCAGGTTTGACAATTAGTGAAAAAGCCTCAAATAACTATTTGTTGTAAACATAGGTTTCCCTAAAGTGCTTGATACGATGCCTTTGGGTTTTCCGGCTGAATTAATTGAAGTGGGGTGAGCTTAAATAATGATAACCTGTGTTAAATTGGTGGCTCCCAGAACATCATTGGGGACATGATGTTAATGGTCTGGTAAGGGCCCTACTGATGATTTTGTCAGTGACCTGAAGGAAGTATGCAGCTAAAAGCTGAGGAAGTGCACAAGCGACTGGGAGTGCTGAGCGGAAAATAAGATGAGGATCCGATATGGTGGTTTGATTCGTTTGTCACTGTGCTTTTGGTGAGGCCACACATCTGTTACCAGAGCAAGCAAGCTGCTTGGGAATAGTCTGTTACACCAACAGAGAAGCAAGGGAGGAAGGGGTGAGGCCTGTCCTAGGGAGCAGTAGTTTTTGCATGGGTTCATGGCAGTGTTGAACACAGAGCAGGGTGGGCAGAGGAGGGCTTTGGTACCTCACTGCCACTGTAGAGAAGGAGCAGAGGCTGCATTTGTTCAACTCTCACTGGTGCAAACGCTGCTGCACCCGTGTGTGGTGCAAAGGCTGGTGGGAAGCTGGGCAGAGTTCAGAGACGACGTATGAGGGTAGGATTAAAGGTGAAAAAAGCTGCTGTGCGGTGATGAGAACTCCATCTGCTTCATCCAAGAAGAAGCTGAGAGAAGATCTGGTCAGTCTGCGATTACGTGTGGACGGAAGTTGGACTGTGGGAATTCAGCATGGCTGGCGGTAGTATACCAGTGTGTGTGTGGAAACCAAGGCTTATATTTTTAAGTGGTAGAGATTCAAGCATGAGAGCAAACTTCCCAAAGTCAATGATGACTTTGTATTTTCTGGCAACTTTTACATCAAGTCTCAATACTTCTCTTTTTTTTTAATAAAAGCAATGGCAAGTATTGCAGCTCAGCTAACAGCCTGGGAAGTTCTGTGGTCTGTTCTGCTTGGGAGTTTTTAAGGTGGCCGTAATGTCTTTCAGGGTGTTCGCTGGAAGATGAATAATTAAGTAAATGAAGATGAAGATGGGGAAATAAATTTAAAAGTTTTACTTGCAGTTATTAATTTCTAGGAGCATCTGGTTTCCCCTTCTCTTTACTGCATTTGCAGGAATCTGCTTACACTGGCAGTGACAGTTATTTGATTTTTCTGAGAGGGCCTGAACAGGGAAATTTCCTCAGATGTATCATTGCAGTTGGTTTCGTGGCAGTGTCCTTCCAGCCCTTCTGTCTTGCCAACAGGGTCGCATAGTCAACTGTCAAAATCATCTGTAGCAAGCTGAAAGGGGAAAAAAGAAAACCAAATTCAAGGGAAGCTTTAGGGTTAGATCTTACCACAATTGCGAGGCTTTGGAGAGTCCCGCTGTGCCAGCTTTTAGTGTTATCTCAATCTGCCAAAATATGCACTGGCTTCCTTTTGTTTTTCATTCACGTGGGGCTTTTCAAAGTCGGCCTTGTCCTGGCTGTGGTGGGGGCGAAGTGGAGGGTGTGTGCGGCAATTTCCCCCTCCTGATGGCCTGCGTCTCGCAGAGCTCTGCTTGCCTGAAGGCTGGCACCAGGCCTGGATGGCTCTTGCCCGCCCCGTTTGTGAAGATTGCTCCCGGAGCTGGGCCTTCTCTTCCAAGAGAGATGGCTTTAACCTGTGTTGTTTTAGACAGAGCTATTTCCACTCCTATTCTGTATCCTCAGCTCATCTTTAGAGGCTGCTGTCGTCTGCGGGAGAGAGTTGTTCTCAGTAATGGTTTGGTAAGTGAATAAAAGGAGGCTAGAGAGAAAATTAGATTGTTTCTTGCGGCCGTGTGTGGTTGCATTGAGTGTGTGCAGTTGCGTTGGAAATGAACATTGTTTTACAAGAAAGTCAAGCAGTATAATCTATCCCAGATTATTTTTATCATGGAGAAGTGTGAGCAGGAGAAAAAGAAAGAAAATCAGCGCTGCATACTTGCACATCACGCTCAACTTCCCAGGGCAGGAATGTTCCCACAGGAATTAATAACTAGCAAGCAATTATGAAAGTTCGTACCTTTCTCTTCCATCCTTGCTTCCCCACCCTCCAAGGTAGCTCTAGCCAGCCACAGTTTTCTGCTTGTTGGCGTGTTTCTGGATTTCGATGCGGGCGCTTATCGTGAGACTTTCCTCTATCGCTGCCTGCAGGAAAACGTCAACATTTGCAGAACTAGATCAGAGCCCTTTTTAGATAATGATGGATGGAGAAGAGAGCTATTTAAAAAATTACTTTGCTCTTAGCAAATTAGTGTAACAGATTAATCCCTGTTTGTAATCCCTGGCTGGTTCTCCAGGAGGATGCCTGCGCTGTTATGGAGCAGGGAGGAATTTTGTCTGGGCACTGTGAGTGCACTCCTTGCCGGTATGATTGCTTCCTTTCTGTTCCTCCCTAGCAGTCCTGCCGAGACTGTGCAGTTACGTGCGCTCCCAACAGCCTGAAAGGATAGGATTTCCCTTAGGAGGGATCAGATGATTAGCTTATAAATAGTAAATGCCTGTTCAGGCCTACTTTTGAGTGCGTGTTGTTTGTTTGCTCTCTTGCTCTCTGCTTTTGCAACAAGTACAACCGCATCTGCACCTTGCGGCCCACAACTAAATCCCAGGAAACTGTGCATACTTTCTGTCAGAGACGATGAATTTCTGCGATGAAGGAAACTGCCTGGTGTGAGGTGCTTCAGCTTTGCAGCCGGAGCATTAGATGTTGTGTTTGATTTGAAAGGCTCCGGCAGCAGTTGATGCGCTGTGCTGCTGTGTACACTAACGTGGTGCCCCATTCCTTGCCTGTGCAGGAAGATCAGCTCTTTTCACTGGGAACTTGAGCCGAAATGAAACTGAATCGCATTCAGTGGTTGAATCCCGTTTGAAATGAGCCTATTTTCCTTCCAGAGAGCACATGCTGGTACCACAGAGCCCTTCTCTCTAAGCTCTTGGAGTCCCTTTTGGGCCGCACACAAACATCCCCCTTACCTGTCATCTATTTCCCTCCAGCTTTGCTTCATTTATCTCTGTTTTGGTCAGTCTGATGGCTGCCAAGAGGGTTTGACACACATGGAGGTTCAGGGTCTGTCGAGACTCCTTCCAGCACAGCCCCCTGACAGCTGTCCCGCTGGGTTGTGCTCAGCCTCCTCATGCTGGGGTTTGGGCCTGGAGCCTCCATTCCTCTGCCGTACCTGGGTCTGCCTCTGGGCTGGAGGGAGGGGGTCCTGCTCATTCTCCTTCCCTGGGGATGGGAATAGAATCGTGCAAATTGTTTAGCATGGGGTTTGTTTTGCAGCATCTTTCTGCAGACCTGAGTGACCTATGGTAGATTTGAAGGCAGTGTCTTGCCTTCCCTAGGGGAGATAACGTCAGTGGGACATAGCAACACCAAAACTAAACAGACAGCTCCTGCTCTTAGCAGTGGTAATGACTTTGTTGTTACTTATTATTTTGACTTTGTTGCTCTTTCCCAGTTGAGGGATGCCCTCAAATTTCTTTTTTGAGAGGGAGAAGCCTGCCCAGGGCCTATCCCAAGAGGGGAGAGTTATGTGTCTGTATATTGTGCTTCAACAAGTATCAAGTTATTGGCCTCAGAGGCTTCCTTTTTTGTTGTGTACATTTGAAGGTGCCTTATTCCTTTTAGTCTCTGATTAAGAGCAATACCAATCTTCCTTCCCTCGCTGATTGTATCACTTATCTTCTAGGTGGAGTCTTTGCTCAACAGTGTGTTTGATACAGCCGATCTCATGCACTGTAAACCCCGTGAAGGTCAGCTGTCCTGGGCATGCACAATAGAGTTTTGCTTTTGCCAATATTTATTTTCCTGGGGGAAAGAAATGTCGCGCTGCCTCTTGCAAGAGTGCAGATCTGATCGCGCTGCGGAGGACAGGCATGGCATTCACAGGAGGGATGGCGATGAAGACTGAGATTTAACGAAGCCTTGGGAATGGTCTTAGCTAGGAATAAAGTGGATGGGGCTGTTCTGATAGCAAAGTATGAGCTCTGTGTTGGTCTGATGTGTTGGTCTGGTGACTTCGCTGAGGCTGCTGACTGCTGTCTGCTCCACCCCTCTTTGGAGGAGTCTGTCCTGGCAGCAGAGGCATAGGTAGACACGGCTCACAAGTTATCTGCTCGGGGGCAAAGTCTTGCATCTGAACTTAAGCCCACATTCACGGCAGGGTATTTGCTAGAGCTCGGCTTTCTTCCGTTTCATGGCTCAGCACTGAGTGGAAAGTGGAGTCATGGTTCCTTTTCCAACCTGGCCAGTTCTTCATTGCAAAATGAAATTGTGGAATTGTTCTCTCTGGCAGAACATGCTTGGACATGGTACTGCTTGTGAGTGACAGCTTTATGGTGAGGACCCTCAAAGCATTTCAACTTTACGGTCAGTTCAATTGCTTAAACTCTGCCAGTCTTTTTCTCTGATGGTCTCTGTTGAAACCGAGAACTGCTCTGAGCGAGGGGTGCAGTTTGCATTGTTCCTTCTGGAAGCTTCAGAGGGTTTTGTTGTTTTGTTTTATTCTAGAAACTTGTTGAAATAGCCAGCTTTCTCCGAGTGGATGAGTGCCTTGTGGCAAACCAGCATAAATCTATTCAGTGGCCTCTGTTATTTCAACCGTACTGCCTGGATTCACAATAAATTTTTTTTTAAAATCTTTCAAAGTAGTCAGCGGAAGTTTACTTTGTTGCTGGAGCATGCCTGGCACATAGCACTTGGTATCACCAGCGCACAACGTGACGAGCCAGGTAGAACTCTATGTCACTCTTTTAATGTGACTGAGAAGCCGTTGTCCTGTTTAGTATCTCGTTTACGAGGCACCTACACCCAGTTTTGAGAACATCTTGCCGAGGGTACTCGGGGAGAGCGTGGCTGGCTGCCAGCCCCGAGCTCGGGTCGGTGCCTGTGCTTCCTGCAGCACGGCTTGCCTGCAGGTACCACCCATCACCCGAGGGGCTCCTCGTCACCCAGGGCGTTCAGCTGTAGGTTTAGGGGGACGTAAGGAGCCCCAGAGTTGTCGTCTCTCACCCCAGTTGGCGTCGTCTGGGCTTGTACTTGCTTCTGCTTTCTGGCCAGACTGCACAGCACCCTTCCTGCCTCCTACCAGGTCAGGGCTGCAGTTGCCCCAGTGCCAGAGGCACTTCTGCCTTCCTTCCCTAATGGTAGACTGAATTCCCCAAAGGCTAAAATGCTCTAATCTTGCTGAAATCTTTGGAGCAATCCCATGGCATCTGGGTGTAGACCAAAAAGCCTGTGCTGTCCTGAAGGTCAGACTTGGGTAGGTGGAAGTCAGTCTCTTCAGGCACAAGGCTGGAGGAAGCTGAAGTCAGGTGTGAAACTGAGCAGCCTGTGGCGGGGGTGCAGAAGGCTGTGTTTGGAGAGGGGAAAAACAGCTGTAACATATTTGGGGAGGTTGGTGGGAAGATGCACAGCAAAGTGGAATTTGGTGAGCTCCTCTGGAAGCATCAGAGTTTGTTTGTTTGTTTTTTTAAAGATGCTTTATGGACTGCTGAGGATGCTGTGTCTGCTGTACATTACCAGTGTCCTGGGGTGTTAAATTTTCCCTCTGGCTGTGCTGAAGTACAGCTGATGTTTTGGAGTCCTGTTGTCAACTTTCCTGTGCCCTTGGGTAGGTCTGGGCCCTTGTCAGACCTTCATTCCCTCTCTGATGCTCCTGCAGTGTGACGAGTTGTGTGACTCCAGGGTTTGTCACAGCCCGACACTTTTATGTCCTCTGTATGTGGGAGTTATTTCCTTTGATGCTACAGTTCACTGCTGCTTTTTTCTTTCTTTTTTTTTTTTTTTTTTTTTTTTTTTTTTTTAAAGCTGAGATCCTCGTGACTTGGGGAACTGCCGCTGAGTCCTGGCGTGATGAGTATCTGCCTGCCTCTGTGGCTGCTGTGCTCCTGGGCAGCCATTTCCCTACAGTCCCAATGGGTTAGACGCCATAATGGCTGGGATCCCTGCAGAGCGATTAATTTGTCTCCTCCTTCTGGGGTATCAGCTTTTCTTTCTGCCTATTTGAATCCTTTGTGCTTTTAGACAACGTGCCTGGTTCTTCTCAGTCCTCTGCAAATATCTCTCTCGCGTACAAGGCTGTTCATCACCTGCCTGGTGTGGAAGGGAGATCATCTGCTTCTAGAAAGTGCCAGCACTTAATATTTCTCGGTCAGGGGAGCTACTGGTTTGCATTTTTCATATCCACACCCTTTACAAGCAGCTGACAAGAGGCGACTGCTTTAGGAAAGGAAAGCTGTCAGTGCCTCCTGTTTCTGTGCACCTTCTCCAGTGATCCGGTGACATCCGGAGGCCATGGATATCCATGCGAACCCAGCAAGTAGCTGTGGACAGAGAGGGAGGGAGTCTGGGCAAAGAGAAATCTCAACTTGCTTGCTGCAAGGCAACTCCTCCATCTGTGGACCTGGTTTCCACAAGGCTCTATGTGCTGCCTCTTTCCCTTTTGCAGGAAGAGGGAATAACACCGTGTCCAGGGAGAGGGACAGAGCTGAGGTCAGCGGTGGTTCTTCACATAAAAGTTGTAGCGTAGCTGAGCCGATGGTATGTTAACCAAATGATTGTGAATTTTGGTACTGATGCTGGCTCTGACACTGCTGTGCTCGGGTTAGTACTAGAGCTCATGCAGTACAGTGCCTTGATAGAGTAATTCTATTGCTAGATTTAGGAAGTTTTATTATCCCTGGGATAACCCAGTGCTGCGTATCCTTTCCGTTCCTGCTCCGGCTCCCACTCTGCTGCCCTCCTCAGGGCCTTGTTGCCTCTAACTCAGGCAGGTGAAAAGTATATTGAGCTCTGAATGTCTTATTGCTGTATGCTGGGCTTTCATGTTTGGATTTAGCTGCCTATGGGAAGAGAAAGTACCTTGATTTCCAAGAAGTGCTTGTTTAAGCTGTAAAGTCCCTATTTTCCGGGGGTTTTGAACCTGTGGTGTGTCATCCTAGCAGCAGTTGTAACTAAAAGGCACATAACAGCAAGAACACACAATCTTTTCCTGAGAAGTCCTGCGGTAAGGGAAGGGGCCGTGGTGGGAGACTCCTGTGTATTGGAGGTATATGCAGAAATCCCCGAGGGGACCGAAGAGCAAGTCCCAGACTTTCCCTGTAACTTTGCCAGATTGTACCATCTCATAGGGCAGTGTCAAGTGCTCCTCTGCCTGGAGTGGAAGCGGCACCTTAAACAAAGTTGTCGGTGGAGCAACTTTGCTCTGGTTCTTCTGCTGATGCTGACCCGGTGGCTGCGACAGCCCCATTTCTGTTCCTCAGCCTGGCAGTTGTGATCCTTCGAGTGGGCGTCTGCCATTCCTGGTGAGAACACCCAGTGGGAGCGTTGGGGTGGTGGTGTCATTCAGAGAGGTGACCTGAGCAAAATTAATCTTTACCTTAAACATTAAGCGATTATGTTGATTCTGTTTGTGATACTGTGAGTTATCAGAGTGCCAACCCTAGAAGAGCAGATGCTTTCTGTGTGTAGCAGAGGAGGTTGGTAGCATGAAGAACCGTGTTGGAGAGGAGCTTTTCTGCATGCTGAAGGTGAGGGATGAGACTTGTTGCAGGAAGCGATAATTAATGGAACTGCCTCAGGCTGAGATTTGATGGGCTTAGGGAGGAGTAAGGCCTTCAGGGAAGCCCCTGCAGTACCTTAAGACGAATAAATGATCAGAAGAAATGAATGAACAGGCATGCTTTTGTCTGAAGAATTGGTAATGTCCTTTTTTGTGCCTGTGGCTGACTCACACCACTGACTGTTCCCGTTAGGAGAGCCAGTAGCTTCTAGCATCCAAGGTACTGTGCTCATTACAGGGCGGCCTGGAGACGTATTGCAGGCAGCTGCCGGCGGGAATGCCACGTTACGGGCAGGCAGCCAGCACCAACTGGATGCAGATCCATAGGAGCAGTAGATGCCAGGGCTGGGACGTGCCAGCAAGAGACTGACTCATACCCCTCCCTCCTGTCCTTTGCGCTTCCTTGGACTGGCATGAGATCTTTTCTTACCTTCTCTGTTCTTTGCTCTTTCCCCTTTCTGTAATTCCAAAGGTTAATATGTTCAGTCTGCTAGCACTGCTCTCTGGGGATTGTCACCCCCCAGCACATCCAGCGGGCAGACAGATACCCTTCTGCTGCCCACTTTCTGCGTTTCCATCGGAAAGAGAGTAGCCAAGCACCTCTCGATGCCGGATAAGGTGATCCTAGACAGAGCCTGTTTTGTTCAGCAAGGAGAGTAAATGGAGATTATTTTTTTAATATAAAACTGTTGAATGCAGAGGTTCTGCGCACATCGCCTAACTGCCTCGTTGGGAAACAGTGTGCGGAGCTGCCATTGCTAAATGAGGGAAAAGAGGAAGCAAAAGTATTTTTGTCCTGTGAAGTGAACTAACAGTTTTGTTTTATAATAAAACACAGACTTGATGAAAAGCGAAACCCTCTCCCTCCCTTTCTCTCTCTCCTACTGCATCTTTCCTTCTTCAACAGGTGTTTCTACTAGAGGAATTTCCAGAAGTACAACAGAAACTGTTCCGCCTGTAGGCTTGCCTTCTTTTACTGAAATACGAGAGGAAGTTGCTCAGGCTTCTCAGAACAGGTTCAATAGGTCTTGTAGCAGAGGAAGTTACATTTTCAGCGTGTTTGACTGCTTCGTTGTTAGTAAGAATCAGAGCTCGAACGAGCAGCCAGCTCATCCGTGGGAGGTCCCTGGGAAGCTGGGAGCCCGGCAGGCGGGATCCCATCACTCTTGTGCTGCGGATGGCTGTGCTGCTGCTTCCGCTTCCTCCGGCTCCCAAAAATCGCAGAGAAAGGGTTGTTACTGGAGCGACAGAGGATGGGGAATGGGACACCTCGAGTGCTGCGACTCTGGCTTCTTTCAAAGACACAGCTTTTGGCTCTGCCTGTTCTCTGGTGCGGCTGGCACCCAGAGGTGCTGTGCTGCATCCCTGGGTGCTGGCTTGCGTGGCAGAGTGTGTGCTGAAATGAAAACGTGGTGCTGGGGAAAATCTGGCTTCAGCTGAAATTGCTAATAGATCTTCTGCTGGTTTCAGAGGTCACAGGGTTTCATCTGTGCGTGTCAGTGATATGCTGATGGGAGGAAGGTGACCATGTCGTATTTGAGCAAAGGCGATAGAAATCCCCTTGCCTCCTGAGATTTGTCTTTATGTTTAGATAGAGTAAGTCTGATGTGCTTCATTTTTATCCTAAACCTTTTAGAGGCAGGAATTTGATCCTTAATCAGTTTTAATACAATCAGTTATTAAAGGTGAGAAATTCCAGGCTCTGTTCCTAGCACTAAAAGAAAAATTGTGTGAATTACAGCAGGTGAGTATAAATCCTCAGGCTTCTTTCAGTACAGAGGTTATTGTGTGGCCATCTTCATACCCTGTCCTGGTGGAAGCTGGCAGCGGGAAAGGGACAGTGCGTGTGAATTTATGCAGCTTTTGCTACTAGATAAGCAGGGGACTTGCTATATATATATCAAATTGCCTTCTCTTTCCTTTTATTGATTGGCTGGGGATTTCCCTTTCTCAGAGTGCCTTTTGAGAGGACGTCATGGACAGCACTGTTTTTAGAAACAGTTAAGCTCATGGTAGAGAGCAGAGATGGTAGCAGTTAAGCTCACCTGAACTTAGTGTCCTGCCCATGTCATTTGAGGTGAGTTTATTAATTAAAAGCAGGTCAGTGTGCAAGGCAATCCCTTCAGATGATTTTCTAATGCTAACGCGCAAAACATTTTTGAAGGCTCCAGATACCTAGAAATTAAAGACCGGAGGCTCCAGTTTAACCTTCTCAAACTGGAGATTTTGAGGGCTTGGGGTGGAAAGGGGAATTGTTAAAGGCCAGGTTAGGTATTGCTTGGTAGTGGGAGGGAAACCACCCCCACAAAAGCCTCATGAAGGCCGAGTTTCTGAGTTCATTGCTGTATGTGCCTGGTTGGAAGAGCAGTGGTGACAACACGAAGTCGTGAGAGGACTCCTCTCCGCAGTGGCACAGGGAAGGAGGACGTCCAAGCTGTCATTATAACATACCATCCGGATAAGCTGCCCACAAACTCGGCACTTCTGCAGGAGCTGGCAGGTTTGACTGTTGGATGACCATGCTCAGCAAAAAGCGAGAGATTTCAAGCTGAACGTGCAATTGAAAGTGAGCTCTTGGCTTATTAATAACAACTCTCAAGGGTTTTCCTCTCATCTTGTGGTCATCTATCTTCCTGTAGCTTGATGGTAGAAACCCCGAGCAGATGTTTGTCGCTCTGTTTTAGAGCGTTCTTCCTGTGGAAGGTGGAGTTGTGTATTTAATTTGATAATGGTGCAATTATTACAAGTTTTAGAGAGAAACTGGGTTCCCACCAGGAGCGGGGAGGAGCGTTCGGCAGAGACATGTGTTCCCAGCCACGTTTCAAGCAGTTGCACATCGCTGTCAGCCGCTGCAGGATCCTCCTCGTCTTGTCGGTGCAGCTGGTTGTGCGGAGCCTGCTGGGGAAACTGGGCTTGTTTTGGGTAACTTGGTTTGGGGGAGTCAAGAGAAGAAATCTCAATGGTCTGTTGTCCTCTCAGACCTGCTCTAGTTTCGGTGGTAGCTTTTTCATGTATGTGTTCATGCAAGTAACTAAAAATGGTTCATTTTTCTTCCTGTGGAGGAAAATTACCCTTGGAGAAAACAGGATCTCCTAGAAATTTTGTGTGCGAATGGTGGTGCATGGGTTCTGGCCTGGGCCAGAACATGCAGAACAAGCCCTGGGGTTTCAGCGCAGAGGAGACACAGCCGGAGCTGGGAGTGTGGCCATCTCAGGGCTGTCAAACCCAGTAGTGTTGCAGGACCGTTATAGGGCATATGATCACCTGGAATAACAGCAATATTTCTTTTTCAGACACTTTCTGTTGAATCCCAGGGGGCATTCAGATGCTTGCAGGCAGGTACCAGTTTAGTGTAGTACCAGTTTGGATGCTAAAGGTGTCCTGCCTGGCCTCCCCTTTACCGAGGGGGTATGGTTCCCCCACAACAGTCCTGTCTTCTGGCTGCAGGCAGGTGCCTTACAAACCTTAGGACTTCTAAAATACTTTTATACACGCCTGTATAAAAGAATAATAGAAGTTATATTTGTAATAGCAACTGGGCTGAAGTTGTGTTGCTGCTGTTTACTTGAAATTACTTTAAAGTACCCAGGGGGTGAGTATGAGCGTATCGCAGCAGGGTGCTCCGAAGAGCCGTGAGCTTGGCTGGGGAGCATTGGTGTGGGGTGGAGAGGGGGAGCGGCACACTTCAGGACTTTATCTTTTGATTTCTGAGCCTTCTGGTGCATTTGGGTCACGTATTTCAGGCTTTTTTCTGCAGTCACAAAGACTGCCTTTCAAAGAGAACCGCGGCTGTCAGACTCCACAAGTTGACGGGAATTAAAAGGCGAATTCTTCTGATGCATACGAAGAAATGAGTGTTTGCACAGAGACTGGTTTAGACAGCACTTCTCCAGCCTGGAGATTTGGGATGTGACCTCAGTAGCGCAGGCACCGTTTCCTTGAAGTTGTTGCTGCTTCCTTCCTGAGATTGAGTTAAAATCTGAGCTTGGCGCAGTGTGGAGGGAGGTAACGGGGCTGCCAGCGGCCGAGGGAGCCCAGCGCCCACCCCCGCCCCGGGGCTGCAGGCAGAGGACTGGGAGAAGGCAGGAGCCTGCACTGCAGCTGGGATGGGTCCATCTGCACCGCTTTGGGTAGGGACCAGGCAATTGTTTGTACTTGAATAAAGGCTTAATTGTGACTCGAAATGTCCCAACTGCTTTTTTAAAGAAAAGCAAACAAAACTGGAGAACAACAGGCTGGAGTTACAGGGGGCTTTGGAAATGCTTGGCAAAGCTGTGCTTCCTGTCTCCGTTAGTCCAGTGGTTATGAAGTTCAGCTCGGAGCCTTGGCTTCGAATCCCTTCTCTGCTGGCTTGGGATGAAAGGCCTGGAGGGGGTGGGGTGGCATGGGGGCAGTGGGGACTCTTTAGGTCCATGGTTCCTCCATGTGCCCCTGAAATAAATGAGGGGTCTGTCTGGTGCTCTGCTGGTGTCTCAGCTTCTTGCTGTCTGTGATGGGAGATGAATTGGCGCAGTGATGGCAGGGCATGTGGCATGGCGCAGAGCCTTTGCCAGGCCCTGTTCTCTGCCAGTTTGTTCAGAAGATGGAGGAGGAGGCAGAGGCTGACCTGGCAGGGGAGCATCCCTGGCGTGCTGCTGCCACCTGGTGCCACCGGCTGCCCCCAGTCCCTTGGCTGCTTCACTGGCAGAGGAAGGTATTTCGTTGCCACAGCTTTGGCAAGAGAAAGGAGATGGTGTTGAATAAGACACCAACGGTCCTCGCTCTGCGGTATGTGGGGCTTCCTTTGCAGTTACTGGTTTCCCCTTGAAAGTCTGATTTCACTATCATTAATGTAAAGAGTGGTGTCAGCTGGCAGGCAGGCATGCTGCTGAAATTAATTATGCTTACAATCATTGCAGTGATGGATAGCAGTGCTCGTTAGGGGTCTGGCAAAGCACTGGGCTCTGTTCTTTTCCCTCATAATCCTGCACACCTTGATGACATCTGGGTGGCACTGCTGGACCCATCTTGCCGTAGGTGTCCTACGAGCTGGAGTCCATCAGTCTGTCTGCCCATGCACGTGGTCTAAACTCGTACTGGCTCCTCTGTGTATCCATCTCTCCTGACTCCTGTCTGAGCGAGACATGGCAGGGTGACCTTGGTGGAGGAAAGGATGGGATGGAGACAGTGGTGCTGGAGGAGTGGTCCTGCAGCTTAGATGCGCTGTAAGGATTTCCCCCTCCCCTTTTATTTCACTCTTCCACAAAACAAATTGTCATTAGACTGCTTTGATACTGTCCCCAGGCTAATAAGCTATTCCCTGGGCCTGAAGCGCAGAGATGGGTGGCAGGTCTTCACTGCATGCGTGTATCTGGCCCAGCCTATTGACTTAGGCATTTTTCAAATTCTGGTGGTATTTTCCTCCCCCGAGCTCTAGTCTTGTTTGCCCATTTCTCCCTCCAGCTCTCTCCACACCCTCTTCTGCATTCCTGCGTCCTTCCTTTCGCGGCTGCCTCTTTTGCTGTTTCTTCCACCCTCAGCACTCCTCACTTCTATGCTGTTCACCAGCATGAACCCCGGTGCTGGTCCTGCCCCGGGGTCCTCACCCCAGCCCAGCTCGAGCGGAGACCCCTGCTGCCACCAGCATCTCTGCCCTCCGCGTCTGCATTGCTCTTGCCAGGCTCTGATCTCCAGCCCATCTTTCCTCTCATCTGTTTACTTTCCAAAATGTCTCACGTTCATTCTCACTTTTGGCAGTGGCGCATCCATTGCAGCACTCCGGGGCCAGGCTGCCTGCAGTGTTGCGGGCTCAAGGCTCATGTTGGATCTGCTCTGCTCATCGCTAAACAAGAGCTTTGCTTTGCCAGGCATTGAGCCCGTGGCTGCTCTGAGCCCACCTCTGACTTCTCCAGTCTTTTCCCCTTCCTTTTTACTGCAGAGGACCTTGTTTCTGCAGAGGGAAAAAGACAAAATACCATTTTAACGTCTCCTCCTCCCTCCCTGCGTTTCACTCTTCTCCTTTCCCTGCACCAGGCACAAGTTCTCTTCTGATTTCTCCTCTTGCCTCTCACCCTGTGCTGTTTCTTCCTCCCTGCTACACCATTCCCCTTCCCCCTTATTCTCAGTTTCTCACCTGCCTCTGAATCCTTCCTCATGCTGTGTAGTTTCTCCCTTCTTAAAGCCAAAGCTCATCTCTGCTCCTACTTAACTCCTGTTGCTCACTTTTTTCCTACTTTCGTGGTCAGTCCCTTGTACGTAGCCCATGCAGACTGAAGTCCCTCTTCTCCTCAACCTGCCCTACTAGAACTGCTGGTGCAAAAACCTTGAGCTTGGCAAAATCTTCAAATTATCGTCACTCCCTTCACCGTTCGGGAGGTTTGACTCCATGGCAGTTGTGCTCCTGAAATCCCTTCTCTAAACTCGCTCTGCCTGTTCTCTCCCTCGCTCTGCCGCTCCTTTGGCACTCCCTTAGGGATCCCTTAGGGATCAGCTCTCCCAGCGTGGCTCTGGTTTCCATCCTCCTGTTGCTCTGCACTGGCTGTAATCTTATCCGCACGCACACGTTCAGCTTCCCTCCTCTGCTGCTGGCACATGCCTATCCTGTTTCTCTCCTTCATGCCTAGCTATGAATCCAGCAGGGCTGGATAACCTGTCCCGATGTCACCCGTGTGACTCTGACCAGTAACGGTGCTGGCTCAGAGAGCGGCCTCTGATGTCTTTGCTGCACAGCTGTATCAACTTGGACTGAGAATGTGCATGAGGACTAGCAATGCACTAGCCAAATCTGGGTATGTTTTGGGGGGCCGAAAGGTGAATTTCTTCTCTAGGATGGTACTGCGTAGTTGGGAGTGTTTCTAGCTATGGCAGCTTTCCCCAGTCTCTCTGCCGTCCTGCAAAGAGCCGCTTTTTGCGTCCTGGTCTGATCTCTCGGGTGCAATCCTATGTTTGATGTTCCTGCTTTGAATGCAAGTGGAGCCTAATCAGTCTTCAAAGGGTTTTTTAAATAGGAAGGAAAACACTTTCAGGGCATTATAATCATGAACTCACTCTTGGGTTGGACAGCCAGGACAGGTTTGCAGGCTGTTACCCTCTCCCGGCTGCCACGGTGGCTGTGGGGCAGCCGGGGTGGTTCAGCTCTTGGGCAGGACGTGGTTCTGCAGCATGGGCTGAGCGAGACGATGCCTGTGTGTTGTTCCTTGTTGGTCTGAGACCGTCCCCTGGTACTCGGGATGGGTGATGCATGTGCAGCATTGGGGTACCCCTGCTCCCCTGGGAGAACATCTCTTCCCCTCCCCACATCTTGCAGGTAGGTTGACGTTGAGTGTGAGATGATCTGTAATCCCGAGTCACCCATCTCCTCGGGAAGAGCAGCCGGAGCTGGGGTGTGCCGAGGGCATCGTGGGCAGCTCTGCTTACTCATAGGCCTGTCAGGATTCACGTATTTAGACCTGCACAAAAAATAGCATCTGATCCCTTTTAAGTACTCTAAGCAATAAAAAGGCCAGCTTTTTTTCCTAAGCTTGATGGAATTTATCCAATTTTGAAACTTCATCTACCAGTAATTGGATTGAGTTATATCCTTGTCAGCAGAGTTGCCCAGAGCTGCCTATACTTTGCATAAATACTTAAACATATTGAGCAAGTCTTCTCTTTGTTATTTTTTTTTAAGCTGCTTATGCAGGCTTGTTTTTTGCTTTGGATCACTAGATGGGTTTTGTCTTTCTGCTTCAAATTTAGCTCTGGCCACTTGGAGGCAGTTGTAGCCATGGCCTCAGCAGGGCTGGGGACAGAAATGGCATCAATTCTCCGCCTCTGCTGTTTACTACTTTTATATATTACTGCAGTAGACTTTTTGCCTGCTCCTTGTTGGGCAGCTCGTGTGGAGGTGGCCATGGGGTCCTCTAAGGTACACAGCCTGGAAAACAGCAGCCCTTCGTCTTGTGGGTAGTTCTGGATCTCTGAATTCTTACCTTGCCTCTGGTCATACCCATACGCCGTTCAATTACAGTCACTCAGCGTTGCAGAGCAATCTGAATACTTTGGCAACTTGTTATCGTCATCTGCTATTACCGTGACATTCCTGAGCTCTGGTAGCCCAATCTTTTCTTTTAATAGTTATTCATCAGTAAAAAGCTTTTTGTTGTTGAAGACCAGCTGGTAGCAGTCTTCATTAGAAAGAGCCCTCGGACCTGTAATTTTGCTTAAAATAACAAAGACTGTCCCATACAATCTGCTTTGCATGTAACTATGTGGTCTGACAATTATATTTTTAGCCTCTAATTAGCTGAGAGGCTTGAGATGGCTGTTCTGTTTCATTTGGGATCAAAATAAGGCTAATAGGGTTCCTGGTTGTTTCTTCTAACATCTCCTGTTCAATACTAGGACTTGTTTTTCCCCATTAAGTACATAAGGACTAACTCTACTATTTTATCTGAAATTAAAACAAAATCACTGCCTGGGGCAGGCGCTGAGCGCAGAGAGCCTCACTCCAACTGCAAACAATTGGCAAAGTTTTATAAGCAATTAAAAATGAGTCTCGTAGCGGGAAGTGGGGAGCTGCCAGCGAGGCCACCCACCGCGCCGGGGAGCGCACCGAAAGCTGTGTCACAGCAGCGCTAATGAGGCTGGCAGCCATAGTGGGTGCTTGCTGCATTTCCCACCTTTCCAAAGCTCCACATGTGCATCTGAAATACCCCCATGTACCCCGACAAGCATCTCTTCTCCCTCCCAAGGGACCCCTGCTCCCCGCAGCGTGCCGGTGGCTGGCCATGGCAGGGACCAGCCCTGCCGTGCAGTGTTATTCAGCGTTTCCTAAGCCCGGCTCGCCGTCATTAATCAAGCTGTGCTGAAGGCAGGGCTATTAAGCTTTTCATGAGCTTTTCTGTGAGGCTCCTGTAAATACGCGCTGGTGAAGCAGCGATAGGCTTTCATGGCACCTCCGTGAGATGTGGAAAGGCAGAGAGAGTAAATGTTTCTTCTGATTTTTTGACAGCCTAATTCTTTGCTTGGAGAGTTGGGTTTTCCAGTGCACGTACAGTTTGTATCGCACCTTGACTTGGCTTGTAGCTGAGAGGCAACCCGGGTGTTTGAGTCTGGAGCTGCAATCCAGAAAGTGGAGAATAGTTGCTGATTGTCTGTGAGACGTCTGGCTCGGGTGGTGGGTGAGCATCCTGGAGGAGGACAATGGGTCCAGCTCTGTAGGCAGAGCTTGGTCCTGCTGCCCAGGCTCTTTTCTCGCAGCCCTCGCATCTCTGTTAGCAGCAAACCAGGGCAGAGGTTTCAAGACGGCCGCTGCTTCGGTCCCTGCCGCTCTGTTCTGCTCTGGGAGAGGCAAAGATCCCTGGAGGAAATCAGGCGGTTGCCTAACGAAGTGTGCGATAAGGCACGTGAGTCACATGGGCTTGGGGAGAGCAAACTGAGGTTTTTACGAGCGTTCTCAACCCTGACACTTCCTTATTATCTGAGGGTTTGGCTCTGAGATTTATAGTTCCAGGGTAGGATACAGGCTATAAAAATACTCAAGTGAAGCAAGTTATTTTCTCTACTTCCCCCAGCTGCGGTGTGTCGGGCGGTATCGCCCGCCGGCCTCGTCGGCAGGATTGGCACCAGTAGCACTGTCCTGCGCCTGCCCCAGCCGAGCAGCGGGGAGGGCAAGGGGCTGCTGGCTTTGCTGGCCCCTGGCAGTGGGGCACGAGCCATGTGCTCTGCCTGTGATTGCATGGCAGCAGAACACCTGGGGCTCTGGGCTGTGGTTTCCATCTGTGTGGGAAAGGGCATCACGCCCTTCTATCTTCCCTCCAGTTCCATCCTTTTTGTTTTGTCTTTCTCTGGTCCCCTTTTGGTTTAATTTGGCAGCATCAGCCTCCACCTTGGATGGACATAGCAGGTGGCCAGCCCCAGCCCAGCCCCTGTGACCGATATTTTAGGGAAGCTTCTGACCTGGATTTTGGGGGAATCTACCCTCCTGCATGGGAAAGCGCTCCTTTGAGCAGACACAAGGCCACACGTGTGACTCCTACAGGAGAGGTGGCAGGTGTCAGCCCGGAGAGGTGTAGGCCTCACTCACGAGGGCTGAGGGACAGAGCGGCAGAGCCGGGAGCCTCCGAAAGGATGAGGACCACAGCCAGCCCTGGAGCAGGGGGACGTGTTTGGGCTGCCAGCACGTGGAGCTGCACAAGTGCACGGGCAAAGCTGCCTGCGGATGGGTGGACTGGGCCAGGTGTAATTCGGGTAGTGCTGGAGGTCCTTGGTGGGACAAGCACCACGTGGGTGGTATCTCCTGGCTTCCTTCATTCCACAGATCCTCAGGAGCCCCTTCAGCTTCATGGCTGCCCGGGGAGGAGGAGGAAGGCCAGGGGGCGGAGGAGCATTCCTGCGGGCTGAGCTAATGCAGCTGCGGAGCCTTGGCCGCCCTGGCCTGCCTTCCTCTGGGCAACTGGCTTCCGAGAGCAGCAAGGGGGGTGGGAGCAAGGAGAAACATCCTCAAACATGACGTAGCCAAAGAGAGTCGCAGTTTCTAGCGATTACCAACTTCTACAAGGAAGGAAGTGAGAAACTGAAGTAGCCATTAGCAATGACTTAATAAATTGGTACAAAGCGTACTGCAGGAAAAGTACTCATGTGTCATTTGGTGTCATCAATAATTCAGATATCTTCAGTCTAGTGAACAAAGCATACTTAACATTTTACTTCCCTTGCTAATTGTGCTTTTCACCTAATTTGTAAGTTGCCATTTAGTAGCGACTCTTGCAGGTGGCGTGGTAAGCTGCTACTATGGTTTTTTTTTTTCGCTATATGAAGTCTGGTAAGTGTGGTCATTCTGCTAAATAGTGGGGGGAAAAGGCTTTTATAGTTGAAAAGAGACAGGCTGGATCTGGGTTTGAAGGGAGATATTGCAGTATTTAGCTTTTTCTGTTTTCCTAGGAAAAAAAGTTAATTCCCATCATGGGTTTTTTTCTTATTTTCCCGGAACTTGGTCTACTCTTAAATGTCAGGTAATATAGCGCACAAGTTTTGAATCCTTTGTGAACTCCCATTCTTTTCTCCTGTCCTTTCTCGTCAAGTGTATGGCGGGACAGGATAAATTAGCTGAAAGTCTAAGGGTAATTATTGCTGGCTGGCAGCGTGGCTGGGGCTGCCTCCTGCCTGGCACGGCAGTGCTGGGGGAGCTGAAGGACGTGCATGCTGCCTGCTCACCGGGAAGATTACATTTCAAAAATGAGTCCTTAGTGCTGGCATCCAGCTTGGCCTTCTGATGCGTGGGTGTCAAACCTCACTTAATTCTGGGCTGGGAGAGAAATCCCTGCATGGAAGGAAAGCCTTGAGCAGCTATTCTTGAGCAGCTCTTCTGTCACTGACCCAATCCCGCAATGGTGGAAGGAGAAGTAATTCTCAGGCGGGGTATGTTGTGCAAGATGTTTAGATTGTCTCCAGTTCCACATTTGTTGACATTTGTATTTCGTTTAAGGAGGAAAAAGGTTAAAATAAATGGTGGCAAAACTTACCAAAGACCTTGAGTGTTCTTGGAGCTTTGGCGTGCTACAGGCTGCTGGTGACTGGCAGAAATCGGGTTTGGTTGATGAACTCTAATCCATCTTCAGGCTACACTTAAATACTGAATATCCCCACTTAAAACATTAAAAATAACTTTAAAACTGGCTGGGACACATGTGCAGATTTCCGTGCTACAGTGAAGGGGCTGCGCAGCTGGGTGAGTGGCACCGGGAACGGGAGGGCACAGAGCAGCTGCCAAGCTGTTTCCGATGGCAATGTTTGATTGCGTGTAGTTCAGTCCCCTGAGTGGGGCTGGAGGGGCAGAACAGAGGGCAGAATTTGGACAGATGAGAGAGATGTTGGTAATCAAGTGATCCCATATCAGAGAGATCTGAAAACCTCCAGGAAGGGTCTGTTCCTCCATGGAAATCCCAGGATCACCTTGGGACCATCCAGTGCTGTTGGAAAGGATCTTCTCAGAGCAGGACCATGCTCAGGCCTTGCTGCGTGGCTGTTCCTCTCCTGTGGAATGCCTGTTCCCTGCTAGTAGGGGGAAAGCTGGCAGAAGGGGTTGCTGGCTTTTGCACGGCACTTTGAGCTCTTGCGTCCTGCCCTGCCTCCTTGGCAGGACAAGGTTTGATTTTGGAGATGATTTCCTCTCAAAACCACAGCGATCTTCTCCCAAGCACTGGCATTTTGTATGAAGAAGGATCCTCCCCAGGTCCTTGAACTGTAATGACCACATCTTTCTTCCTTCAGCTCCCTGCTACTGCCCCGAGGTGTGTTGTTTGCACCTCTGGGGTACTGGCTGGTGTGAGCTGGTGGGTACCAAGCCCTGTGTCTAGTGCCTGACTGAAGGGATTTGATGTCCCCCCTGCGGTGCTGAGTCTGATTTCCAGCAGCTCCTGAGAAGGCCACTAAATAAAGGTTGGGATGCAGGCCTCATGGGCTCTTGGGTTTTTTCCCCCCTCTATGTTCATACTGAAGTATCATTTCTGTTAATCTAAACATCTGCTCTGGGTTGTCTCTTCTTTGCTGCAGGTGAGACTAGTGGAAGAACAAGAAGAGACCGAGCTGTGATTGAACCAGGCGATTTTGGAGGGTGTCTGAGGATGGTGAGTATATATTCTAGTCTGCCTCAGTCCTCTGTGGGTGGTTTTGTTCTTTCTTTGTGTGTCCAGATTTTCTACTGCTGCTAAATGTATGTGACTAAATACAAGAATGGGAAAGAAGAGTGCTATAGTATTGTGTATTATATATGATAATATGACACGGAGGGGTTTTATTGCTGTGGCCAAGATGCTGTTGGTAGGGTAAGTTTACCCCTAAACTTGTTACTGGAACATACTGGGAAAGAAAAGTAAATAAAACTGGAACCCCCTTTTGCCTCCTCGGACTACTGAAATAGTCATCCAGTTTTTGTGGCTTACTGATTTATTTTTGATTTCAAAGTTAGTGCTTGAAGTTTCTCATTCTGTTCCTCTGTCATCTCTCAATGAAGATTTAACACCATGTTAATAACATGCTCTGGTACCACCAAAGTAACAGAAATTTCACAATAATTAGTCACAGAAAAATATGGTATAAAAGAATCTGGGAAGACTGAAACACAGCCAAAACAGCCAGATTGCTGATAAACTCAGGTAAAGTGCCTCTAATGCCTCCAGCAAGAAATAACCCAAAATGTGCGCGATCTGATGGGAGGAAGAAAGCTGGAGCTCAGGAATGTTGGAAGATACACTGAAAGCGTTGTTAGGGCGATAGTTTGAATCGGGGTTAGAAGGTGACATGGTGATCTGCATATTGGGCTGTGGGTGGGCAGGAGCCTGAGCGTTGCTGCAGTAACACAGTATTATCATCAGCTCTGGGCTCGCCGCTGCCAGAAGCGTATCCTTACGTTGTAAGGAGTGCAGAGAAGAGGAGCAGAAACAGTCAAAGGGCTGGAATTTCAAATTGAGGACATGAAAATTTAGGTTAAACATGATAAAAAAAAAAAAGTCTGGCAGACTACTCAAGGAAATAGTGATGTCTCCTATGGGATTGTCCCCCCCCCAATATGATCTATTAGCAACTGGAATAGAAAAGGAAATGTGCTCTCTGCATTAATTGAACTGTCAGCTCCAGTAGTCATGCACACAGCATTTTTGGTGTAGTCCCTATCCTCGTGCTCTTGGTGTGGCTTCAAGATGTCTTGTGCTTTCTGTTGGAAGAGCTTCTTGCCATACCTCAGGTAGAGGAGCATGCTCTGGGGTGGAGAGATGAACGTATGGCCTTGTTGTAACCTGGTGAAGGGTCTTATACTTCAAGTTGGAATTACCCTGGTGTCCGACTGGATGCATAAAAAAAACCCAACAACTTCTCTTTATGGGATTGAGTTGAGAGGGATGCAGATGTATCCAGCTATGAATACAAAAAAAAGGTCAATAAACACATAGAAAATCCATCAGAAGTCTCTCCAGGTAATATGGAAAAGGCCAGGCTGGCTCCACCGAAGGCCCCATTGATGGGGGGCCATGGGTGAGCACTGCAGGGAGAGCCTGAGGGGCGTCTCTCTGGTGTATGCCCTCGCCTGTCAGGATCCGTAGCTCAGTGACTTGGTAACCCAGAAACAATTTATTGATGTTTTATGAGCCCTTGCTAGACTTTTCTTCTGCGAATTCATCTAGCTGCTTTTCAAAACCAAGTAAAGATTGGCAGTTGTGACATGTTGCGGCAAAGAGCTGCGCTGCCGGGTTGTGTGGGGTAGCCCCTCTTGCTTTGTTTTTGAGCCTGCAGCATGTCATTTTGGTTGATGGTCCCCAGTTCTTGGGAGTACCGGTGAAGTCGGCGCTGCCTGTGAGCATCTCTATGCCCTTCAGGATTCCGTAGATCTCTCTCACATTCCCATTAGACATCTGAAGATCTCTATCCTTTTAAATTCTTCTCTGTAGAGAAGCCATCTTTAATCTTATCGCCCCTCTCTGGAACTGTGTTCTTTTTGAGGTGCATAGGCTGGAATTTTGGACCTATTAAAACATGGAAGCTTTTGCTTTTCACTGTGCTCCTTTCCTGTGTCTCGACAGATACTTATCCTGACCTGGCCCTGGCCCGCCCTTAGTTGTAACCACGGATGGTTTGGTTTCTTCTAGACAAGAGGGGCTTTTGCTCCTGTAGATGACTTTACAGTTTCAAAGGACTTTATGAAAAGGATTTATGGGGTTTTCATGTTTTATTAAAATATTCCTTTGATTTCTTTAAAATTATTTTTTCCTTTTGGAGGAAAAAAAGCCCCAATCAGCCAACAAAAAAGCCCCACCCCCCCTCACCCACTGTTTTGGGAAGAGAGTATAGGCTTTTTGTCCCCCATGGCAAGGGAGAGAAAGCAACTTATAGTTGTGAGCTGTAGAAATAAGCACTTGCCTCCACCTACCTACCTGAGCTTCTGTCAGCAGTTGGTGGTAGAGAGCTGATATAAACTCCTGACAACCTCCTTTGGGTCCTTTTGTGCCCTCTCTGGAGGGTTGTGATTCTGAGTTAAACACTGTTCTGCAGGGAGGGATGGAGGTCGGGTGCTGGTTAATGGGTGCTCTGTGGGGTTGTCTGCTAACCCGCGGGTGCTTCAGGGCTGGCCTTCTTTGGCCAGCTGGTGGGAGGGTTGGTTGGAAATCCTGTTCCCTCAGGCATGGCGAGTGCTTAGTTAATTACCCGTGATCTTGACAGTCAGAGGGCACAGCACCAATGCCCTCTGGTCAGCAAGGGCATGCCCAAAAGCTTCTCCCTTAACTCAGTAGCACCCCAAACGTGGATCAACAGCTGCTCTCCCCTTTATGCTGCTACAAACGCTTGGGATAGTGTCGCTTAAGAGCTTTCTTTGCTTTGATTGTAAGACTCTCCTCATTTCTTCACCGAGGACTATCTGTTGATGAAAATGACCTTGAAGACAGCAGTAATGGTGGTTTAATCCTTAACTTTGACTAATGGAAATCCTAACGAGCACCCAGCACCTTAATACATTACTTAAAACTAACCTGGCAGGTAAGTTAGTGCAGCTGCTGTGCGGCTCTGCCGGCAGCTCAGGGCTCAGCTCTTACTGCACGCTCTAACTCCCACAGCAGACTCCCTTTTCTTACTGCTGGGGACACTGGGACTGCAGACATCTGGATTTCCACGGTGGCTTGTACCCTTTGGAGGGGACCATGACTGTTAGCCTAGGCGGCGTTTTGCAGGTTAGCCATCCCTCGTCCTCTCTTGCTGGCATACGGAGTTGATAGCACTTGAATTCTGTTCTTGCTTCATATTTCTGTTACGTGCTCACCTCTGGACACCTTTCTGAACAGATATTAAATGCGGTGTTACATATCTATAAGCTCTTCTATCATCCTGTAAAGATGAAAAGATGGCACTCACCATCCCAGTCCTGATTTACGGGGTATAAAATAGTAACTTCTTTTCATGTAAGTTTAGGGGTTTATTTCTGGGAGGCCACCTCACTTCAGTTCACCCAAGGGCCTCTTTAGGCTTTGAGGAAATGGGCTATTTTTGTAGAGGGACCTGAAACAAAGATGCCCTTCATGCAACAAAAGTAGAGAAAGCAGAACAAAAAGTCCCTTTGGCCACAGCTAGTCAGCTCTCTGCATCAGCCTATGTCGAACCCCTGCCTGGGCAGTGGAGAGAAACAGAAATACATGTCTGAGTGCAGTTCATCTCACCCTGATGTAGGTATCTGCTAAGCAGAGAGGATAAATTTTAACTTTTAGGATGAGATAAATGATACAAGTCTCTCCCTTCCTCTCCTTACCCATAAAAAGATCTAGATAAACAGTTCCTACTGATCTTCATCAAAAATACTCAGACCTGGGCAGATATAAACTAGATTCCCTGGTAACACCTCTGCTGCTGGGAGCATCTCAGCCCGCAGCAGCTGGCGAAGGCTCGGTGGCTGCTGGAGCCCCAGGCTGTCCCCCTGAGCTGCCCTGGCTCCTGTCGATTTGCTTCTGATGTCCTCGGAGTACCTTCCCAGGACAGTCACCACCTCCTGCCAATTTTTCTGTCATTTTTCCTCCAGCTGGAGGCAGATTAGGACAGTCTGTGCAATGGATACGCTACCAGATCCCTGCTATCCATGGCTGTTGCCCCTTGCTTTCCCTCCTCTCCGTCTGTGGGGTGATGCACTGTGCTGTGGTGATGAAAAGCCCACCCTTAATAATGGCTTGAATGGGTGTATGCTTTGCTGGGTTAAAAACTGGCTGGATGGCCAGCCCAAAGAGTGGTGGTGAATGGAGTTAACTCCAGTTGGCGGCCGGTCACGAGTCACGTTCCCCAGGGCTTGGTATTGGGGCCAGTTCTCTAATATCTTTATCAATGACCTGGACGAGGGGATCAAGTGTCCCCTCAGTAAGTCTGCAGAGCACACCAAGTTGATCTGCTGGAGGGCAGGAAGGCTCTACAGAGGGGTCTGGACAGGCTGGGACGATGGGCCGAGGCCAGTGGTGTGAGGTTCACCAAGGCCAAGTGCCGGGTCCTGCCCTTGTGTCACACAAACCCCATGGACGCTCCGGGCCGGGGGCAGAGTGGCTGGAGAGCTGCCTGGGGGAAAAGGACCTGGGGGTGTTGGTCGACAGCAACGGAATACGAGCCAGCAGTGTGCCCAGGTGGCCAAGAAGGCCAACAGCATCCTGGCCTGTCCCAGCACTAGTGTGGCCAGCAGGGCTGGGGCAGTGATGGTCCCCCTGTCCTCGGCACTGGTGAGGCCCCACCTCAAGTGCTGTGTCCAGTTTTGGGCCCCTCGCCACAAAAAAGACCTTGAGGGGCTGGAGCGTGTCCAGAGAAGGGCAACGGAGCTGGTGAGGGGTCTGGAGCAGGAGTCTGGTGAGGAGCGGCTGAGGGAGCTGGGGGTGTTCAGCCTGGAGAAAAGGAGGCTGAGGGGAGACCTTCTCGCTCTCTGCAACTGCCTGAAAGGAGGGGGTAACCAGGGGGGGTCGGTCTTGTCTCCCAAGGAACAGGCGGTGGGACAAGAGGAAACGGCCTCAAGTTGCACTAGGGAAGGTTTAGATTGGGTATTAAGAAAAATTTTGTTATCAATGTTATCAAACATTGGAAGAGGCTGCCCAGGGAAGTGGTTGAGGCACCATCCCTGGAGGTATTTAAAAGACGGGCAGACATGGTGCTGAGGGACGTGGGTTAGTGGTGGGTTTGTGAGTGTTAGGCTGATGGTTGGACTCCCTTCCAACCTAGACGATTCTATGATAATACATAGAAGGGGTGGAAGTGGTGCTCTCTGCCTAGTGAAAGAGTTTTTACAGTAATTTTATTTGTGGTGCCAAAAAGGAATGGAGGATAAAGATATGTCAGGGTTGGGAAGGGTATACCTGTGCTCAGAAGTCCACTGTGCTGGCAGTGGCACCTCCCTGCAGAGGACAGGACCAGTTCTCTCACCCTTTGGTTTCTTGCTTCCACCTTTCTGTGAGTGTGAGACTCTGCCTGTGTTTCGCGGGGGGTGGGTGTTGCTGCGCTTTGAACCACCCTTTCCGTGTCTTGCAGAAAGCTGGGCTCACCAATGATTAAAAAGATGCAGTCCAGGGTGTTGACTGGCTCCAGGCCACGAGAGACGTTTCAGCATCTCGGTGGCTCTCCTGTGCTCCCAGTACGGATTCCCTGGGCATGTGGGACCAGGTGGCGGCTCACCCCTGTGAACCCCCATGCTGGGCTCCTGGTGCATGCAGGCACGTCTCCATAGGGAATATCATCTCCCTCAGAGGCTGCAGGGTGGCCGCTTGAGTGCCAGTCCTGTCTTTGCCAAGCACCATGCTATCTTAGAGCTTCCAAATCCCTTCTGGGACCTTCAAGAGAGGTTGCAAGATGTTTACCTGCAGTGTGGAAGCAGAGAGGTACGGGGAGGAGGGAGGAGCAGCACAGGAGAGAGCCATTGCAGAACGAACAGCGTGCATTGCTAGTGGGAGGAAAAAGGGTTAGTTACCACCAACTGGCCTGAAGAACATGCTGCCCATGTTCTGTTCGCCTCCTCTCTTCCTCAAAGTGTGTGAGACCTTCAGGATTGTTGTGATTGGGAGAAAACGAGGGAGGTTTCTCTCTCCCCCTGCATGAACATGCATGTTCGTGACACTCGGAGGAGCCCAGTTATGTGAAATAACCTTCTCTTCCGTGTTCAGGCCGGTGGTGGTTGGCGCTAATGGAGCAAATAACAGCTGTTCAGCCGGGGAGGCATCTGAGGTGGCATTTAGGAAATCCCCGTAGCTAAGCCAACTAAACCAGGCTGCGAGCGCCCGGCGTTCCTACGCCAGGCTGCCCGGCACCAGGCGGGCTAACTGCCACCCCTCCTGGCTTCCTCTGGTTGATTGCATGGAAAGGAGAGCAGGTATTTTGTGAACTGTTGGAGGAAGTGGTGAAAGCGGTGGAGTTTGAATCCAGTTCCTCCTGAAACTCCAGAAGCCTCTGAGACACTGCTGAACTTCAGGTCGAGGTCTACTTCTGCTCTGCACCAGGTTCAGCTCTTGGGCAGAAGTTCCTAAGCTATGTGTGAGTCTTTTTCTAAAGCTGAAAGTGCAAAAATATTCCAGCGAAAGCAGGAGAAGATCTATTTGTGGATGTTCAGGTCAACTTAGGTTGGAAATTCAAAGTAATGATCTGATGAGCAACCTTTTAACTCTGGGCAGCTGCAGCTTAGGGTTACAAAGGTCCTTCTGCAACTCGAGCTGAAACAGTCCCCGTGCCAGGCCCTGAACTGAGCGCTGGTCCTAAAAATCCTCGCTGTGGGTCAGAGCAGAGCTCTCACCTGCCTTGTCTATGTTTTTGTATGTTATAAATACTGGTCATGGGTTGAATGCACTTAATATGTTAAATGGCGTTGTGTGCTCTGACTCTGTACCAAAGACACTTCTGTGCTCCAGCTGTTATCGACAGATGTGCTGTGTTGCTTTTCTCCTGATACATGTCAGGAAAAAAATAATATTGGTCGTACAGTTTTTACAGGTACACTTTCTCTCCAGTATAAAAGGTTCCTTCCACCTTTTGCCGCTCTGGTTTCTCAGCGGAAGACCTGCAGGGAGCGGGGCACCTGTCCCACCACTCCGATTTGGCCGAGACAAATCCATAACCTCGTCCATAACCTGCTCTTCTCCTTGTGTTGACTTTGTTTGTAATGCAAATGCCTTTTGGTTTGTGGGTGCCAGCTGGAGTCAGGTGCCCCTGAGGCTGGGCAAGGCCTTCGCCCACTGTGCACCACATAAACAGCGGAGCGGGACGGAGCCGAGGTGGTGATGGGATTTCCTGGCTCATCTCCAGGCGTGGTTGCGTTTTCTTCTAGGGCTTTTATCCTGAATGGTGAAGCCCGTGTGACTGTGGCCTGTGGGGTAGTCGGTGTGTTTGGTTTCTCAGCCAGGGAACTTCACTCAAGGGCTTTTTGCCTGGGCACTGCTGCTCTGCAGTGACAACGGGCAGCAGGTCTGGGTGCTGCAAAGTTCTCTCTTGGTCAAAGCAGCTCAGAATAATCTTAACACTTAACGATTTTGCAGACAAATGCCCAAATCTTCTATCTGACTTGAGAGAAACCTTTTGAGAAAAACCTTTTTTAGGAAGAAATTCTTTGTTGTGAGGGCGGTGAGCCCCCGGCCCAGGTTGCCCAGAGAAGCTGTGGCTGCCCCATCCCTGGAGGGGTTCAAGGCCAGGTTGGACGGGGCTCGGAGCAACCTGGGCTGGTGGGAGGTGTCCCTGCCCAGGGCAGGGGGTGGCACGGGGTGGGCTTCAAGGTCCCTTCCAACCCAAACCATTCTGTGATTCTATGATTCTATGAGATGCTGTTGGTATCACGAGGTAGAGCTGTCTGTGGTGGCTTTGGGGCAACCACATCTAAGAGAAGCTTAATGCCTACAGGCTGTGCTCTGTTTTGGTGGCCCAGGGGCAAAAAAGCTGGTATGATTTGAGCAAAATAGTTGGGCCTGGGCCTTGGAGGATTAATGGAGGGCCGGGGTTTAATTTTGAATTTTAAGAAAGAGATTCTTACTCTGGCTCAGTGGAGGGGCCGAGTGGCAGCTGGTGATGGAAATGGAGATGACATTGCCCAGGATGCTGCTGTCCTGTGGCTTTGGGGGTGGGTTGTGACCTGGGCAGCTTGCTGGTTGCTCGTGGACTTGACAAAGAACAGGTAGTAAAAATCAGCTCCTGGGGGGCCGGGGCAGGGAGCTGGATGTTCAACCCGCAGCCTTTCCTGTACCCGAGGCGTTTCCCCGATGTCTGCAAGCACTGCTAAACCGGAGTCGGGGAAACTTCCCGCGGAAGCCAACCCTCTAGGTGGTCAGCGAGGGGAGTGGGGCCGTGCTCCGCCACACTGGTGCTGGTGGGAGCCGGAGACATCCAGCTACTCCCTGCACGCACGGCAGCTCCTGGGAAGGAGGACTTAAAGGCTCAGTTGTATTCAGCAGCGAGAAAGCAGCCCCTTTGTCCTCCCCTCGCTGGCCAGAGAGGACCGCGGGCAGCCGGAGCATCGCAGGCAAAGGTTGGCAGCAGGAGGAACCCGGCTGGGCATCAGGAAGTGTCAGCCAGGGCAGAGGGCTCAGTGCCGGGGCAGATGGAAGGAAGCCAATTCGCAAATAGCCATCCGCTATTGTTCCTGGCGCTCCCATACACGCCATCAGTGCGGCACGAGGCAGGTGCCGGTGGCTCGGAGCGTGGCGGCCGCGACTGCATCTCCCGGCAAGCTGCTCCGCTCGGCGAGGAAGGGGATGCGTCGCTGGCGTCCGCCCATGGGCAGGATGCCGGCCCTGCCTATGGGGAGGGGTGATCCCTCCATCGCTCTCTCCATTTTCTGTCTCGCCTGTCAGGGAGACACTTAGATGGCAGAGCCGTGCTCGGCGGCCTGGGGAGGTAGGTGGAGTCTGGCCGTCCTCCGCCCGCCCTCCCTCCATTGTCAGCGGCAGCCGGTGGTGGTGGTGGCGGTGGCGGGCACCTGCTGGGGCCGCCGGCGGCAGGGATGCTCCTGCCCTTCGCGGCGGAGCGGGGAGGCTGCCGCAGTCCCGGCGCGAGGGTTTCGGAGCCGCTGCCGGCAGCAGCAGAGGGACGGAGGAAGGAGATGCTGCTTGCGCCTGCCCGGCCCTGCTGCCGCCTCGGGAAATGAACATGAGTCTGCCAGGCCGCGTCTCCTGCTCCATGCTCAACTGCTTTGTAAGTGCTGCTTCTCCCCTCCCGCACCCCGCCATGTAAGCCAGCTTCTCTCTCCAGCTCCCACGCTGAGTCGGCTGCCCCAGGTCAGGCCTGTCCTTGAGGCCGGGGCTGCGTGCGGATCCTCCTGCCCTGGATCTGCCCGGCCTGGCGTGCAGCCCCCTGCCAAGGGAGATCCCCTTCTCCTCCCTCCCACGTGCCACCGGCAGATGCCGTGGCCCCTGCTGGTGCTGTGCTGTTGCCCTGCCCGAGCCCAAGGGCACGGTGGGCTGAGTTGGCCGGAAGGCCCCGGTGATGGTGCTGTGCCACGCAGGCTGCAGCCCGTCCTTGCCTGGAGCTGGAAAATTACCGTGAGAGAGCAGCCAGCCCCAGGGGAGCCTTGCGCTCCCGCCATGGCTGCGGCGTGCAAGGCAGGGGTGTGCAAGGCCCCCTCCTGTGCTGAGGCTGCCAGGATGGTGTTGTGGGAGGGAGTCCCGAGCTCTGCGTCTTCTATACCTTCAGGGAAAGGAGTTTCCTTGCTCAGAGGCAGATCTGATGGCCCTTCTGGCAGAAGCCCCCCCAAAAATGACTCGTGGACAAATGGGCTCTGAGGGTGTCAGGAGCTAGGTGGCTTGCGAAGAGAGCGGAGTCCTGAGCCCCTCGCCCTGCTGATACCCCGGGATGGGGCTGTAGCAGGAGGAGATGCTCAGCCTCCTGCCCGGCCCGTGCTGCAGGCGAGGAGGAGCTCAAGGGCACCCAGGCCGGTGGAGAGCTCGGGCTGCCCTGTTCCAGTTCCTGCTGCTCACTGGGATTTCTTTGCAAGCTGCAAAGTGGCGATGGGAGAGGAGGGTACCTCTGCTCCCTGCCTGCTGCACCGGCACGCACCTTTCCTTTGTGCTCTCCTGGGCTAGCACCTCGGCCTTGGAGTGAGCCGCTGGCAGGAGAGACCCCCGAGATCCCCGTGGTCTCCAGCCTGTAAGCGGGTGAGGAGGGGCAGTGCCTTTGCCTCCGGCTGGGGCTGATGCAGAGTTCTGTGCTAGCCACGAGCAGTGGGTGCGCAGGTACCGCTGCACCCGGGCGGGAGACGGGCTGCGGGGTCTGAGGTCCGGGGAGCGCCCCGGGTACCTGGGGGTGCTCTCAGCAACGTGTGGGGATTCAGCATCATTTAAATATAACTTTTTAACTGAGCCAAAAGGGTTGGGTTCTCGTTTCTTCAGGTTGAAATTCAGTGTTCTGGCTTTGGTGACTTACCCAGAAAGATACTTCATTGTAAAATATTATTTAATGCTTGCAGAACAGAGTATTTCCTAATAACTGCTGGACCCTAGAGGAGCTGTAGTTAGAGAGCAATAGGCATTCTGCAGAATACATTCCCACACCAAATGCCCATGGAATTAACGCTGTCCCGGGCTCGCAGCAGGTGAGCATCCTCAGCTGAGTGTCTGGATGCCGCTCACTTGTGCAGCGAGCTGGTGGTGTGGCAGAATGTGGGGTGAGGGTTGGTGAAAATGAGCACTGAGATTTTAATGAGGGACTGAAGATTCGCAGGTCCCAAACTGAGACATGCTCTCCACTTTTCCAAGGATGGCTTGTCCAGGCTCCGTGTCTCCTCTCAGACCACTTCTCTGAGGCCGCCATGGGCTTCCCAGGGTTTCCGTCTGAGCAGGCTGGACACGTTCAGCCGCTCTGAGGACAAGTGCCCTGCTTGGGTGCTGTCACCAGTCCGTAGCGCATGTTGGGTGCACTTAGATGCAGTTGTTATAGGGCTACATTTCATACTCGCATATTCTCCTGGGAAAGCTTCGGGCTCTTCCCAGATTTCTTTGGGCTAAGAGTGAAATCATAGAATCGTCTAGGTTGGAAGGAAAACCTTTAAGATCACCAAGTCCCACCGTCACGAAAATGAGAACTGCCCAAAGAAAGCCGTCCTTGTGAACATAAGAGGAGGAAGAGCAGGCCAAAGCTGGGCTGTAGATGGAAACCCTTTGTGTTACAGTGTTTGCTGCGGTGCCGTAGTGAAGGTAATGGGCTAACCTTTGACATGACAAACTCCTGTCACGTTGGTCTGAGATCCTATGTGTGGTCAAGGTGTATCTGCTTGGCTTTCCAAATGCCACGCAGCTGGAAGGGACAGGACTTGGAGACCCATTTCAGTCTATCACTGTGCGGTGGGTAATCTGCAACGACAGGAGGAACTGCCGGGGTCCTGCAATGCAGAGAGCACGGCCTGGAGGTGTTTCTGTGCACAGGTCCAGGGGATCCCCAAGGTATTGGGGTGCCAAGAGTATCCAACAGCCTCAATTTTTGCCTTTTCATAAGCAATACTGTCTGACCGCGTGTTTTGTTTGCAATGCAGGGTGAGGAGGGCCCTCCCAGTTTGGAGTATATCCAGGCCAAGGACTTGTTCCCCCCGAAAGAGCTTGTAAAGGAGGAAGAGTCATTGCAGGTAAGGAAGTAAGAAAACCGAAACCGTCCGCTCTGGGATGCGGCAGGCTTGACTCGGGTAGTGTGAAACTTGAGAGCAGCTCTCCAGCTGGGGCCATGTTCTGGAGGCGGCGGGCTCGCTGGTGCTGTAGGTCACATTCGGACCGACGAGTCCTTCCGCCTGCGTGGAGGCTGCTGACGGCAGTTCTGTACGCCCTGGCCCTGCCTTCCCGGCCCTGCCAAGACGCTGCGATTTGTACAGCATCACATCTGCCGCTTGGAAATAACGGCTGGAGCATGATGCAATACAGAGCCGTCCTGGGTATTCCCTGTCCTCCACTTGTGCTGACAGTGAGAAACGGTGACGCTGCCTGCGTAGCTCTCTGCAGCAGGTAGACGCTGCCTGGGACAGGTCAAATATCAGGGCTAGACTGTGCTCCACGTAGCCATGGCGTGAATCGCAATGGGTGATTTGGCCCTAATATACGTTGCTCCTGGCATTTTCCTGCTGCAGAGCTGTTGGAAAGAGAAACCTCCATATGGTGCCAGCCTCCTGCTGCAAAAGGCCCTTGAAAGAGCCCCGGGTGCTGTTGCTGCTGTGCAGCAAGGGCAGTATTCTGAGCGGCGGGAGCCAAAGCCTCCTGGTGTTTGCTGCTTCCTTGTCCCCGTGTTCTTCTTCCTCCTCCTATGGCTAGAGCCAAACTCGCGTTGTATGTTCTCACTGCTGCTGCAGTAGTTGAGTTTGCTCTGAGCGGCATCGTCTTGGTAAACGGTGCTGATAAAAGCAAGGACTGAAGCATGGCAAGGGGAGGATTGGCGTGAAGGAGCGAAGGCGGGCTGAGGAGGTGCAGGGAGCCAAGGCTGCAGGTCGGCGGCCCTCGGGAGGTGAAGCTGCTGAGCTGGGACCACCTGGAGAAGAGCAGAATCTGCTTAAGTCTACTGTATGGAGGACCATAAAGTTCACCCCTCCCAAAGGGTAATTTGTGTTCAGTAAATTGTTATTCTCGTAATGTAAAGTGAGGTCTAAAAGGACGCCATGGGCTTGATAACAAGCTGTATCCAGGCACCTGTCAGTTTATTCCAGGATTTCCCTCTCTCAGTTCTTGCGGTTTTACCATCCCGTTTCTAATCTGTCTCCCTTCTGTTGCTGTGTGAAAGAGCCACGTAAGCAGAAGAAACACATGCCAACTAAAAACAGCTCTGGCAAGCATGCATAAATAAACTGCAGAAATAGAGTATATTCTCTTAGTGTCAAATAATAAACGTTTTTAAAGGGTTTTAAAGGTTCAGACAGCCTAAGGTTATTAAGTGTTGTACAAGTAACTTAAGAAGGGAGAAGTTTTTAGTACAATTGTCACTTGAACCTGAAGTCTGACATTCAGGAATTTCAATTTTTAGGCAGCATATACGCAAGGCATAGAAACAACTTAGTAATAAAGACAAGGCGGTCTGACTTGTACTAATTACAGTGTAATGAATTGGTTTCATCAGATGCCCTGTCTGGCAAGTAAAGGGCTCTGGCTGAAATAATAATTCTTCGTGACATTTTTTGCATAATTGATTACCAACATCACCTGGTGTAGGTAGCATTCAGGGAACAATGAGGAGTCTACTGGGGAATTTTAGGCTGTTCTGCCTTTTCTTTTTTTTTAATACAGGAAAAGAAAGTCACATTTGGCCATCTGCCAGGATCCCCTGTTTTAAAAATAGCTACGGCATGTCTGGGCTGATAGGGAAAACCAGAAAGACACTTGATTATCTGGATTTTTTTTTTTTTAAATTCTAATACAGGTAACTTCAATGAAGTTTCCTCGGTCATATAAATAACTACAGACAGAGATTGTCTCAGAGCCTCGTTAGCAGAAATTGGGCAAAACTTTGATTCATTTACTTGCCTGGATTGGTACCAGAGTCTCGTAGTGCTGCTAAGAGCCCCCTTCACTTAAATGCTGCAGCAGGGTCCCGTATGCGACACCCTCTCTTGGGACAGAGGGCTCTGATTGTATCGGGCTCTGCCTGGAGCTGTGCAGAGCACTCCCCAGCTCGTGTCTGAGCGCTGCCTGACGTGTTCTTCGTCGCACCACTCATACCGGCGCTGTGTTCACCCTCTCTAAAAAGCAGAGACCATAACACCCTCTGCCCCCATGCAACACCCTCGTGGTCAGATGCCCACAGTTGGCGTACGTGGTATTTGCGGTCACACCTCTCCTCCGCAAGTAATTGTCTGTCAGGAGGTGCCCAGTGGCTCCCGAGGCATCCTTAGAAGAAGATCCATCGTGTGGGGCTGGGCAGTGGGTGCCAGTGCTGTTGGTCTCGTTGCCTGCTCTCAGTGCACGTAGAGCACGTTGCTGTGTGATTTCCCATAGGAGATGCAGCGCAGGGGCAGTCGGGAGAGCAGCTCGTGGCATTTATGGTGCACAAAGTACTCTGCGTGTGTCTTGAATTAGTGATGTCTCCCTTCCAGGTCCCATTCACTGTGTTGCAGGGCGAGGGAGTGGAGTATCTTGGCCATGCAAATGATGCTGTGATCGCCATCTCCAACTACCGGCTTCATATCAAGTTCAAGGATTCTGTGATCAATGTAAGTTCTGCCTGTTCCTGCTGCCTGAACCATCATCTCTCGCAGTATATGGGGAACGTGGGCAGAGGTGGCATAAGCCCTTTCTGTGGTCCGTGGCATGGGAACTCTGCCCCTTGAAGGATGCCAAGCCTGATGCTCTCTAGTTACTGTTGGTCATGCTGTTGCTGTTTTGCTGCTGCATTTTGGGGCATGGATGCGGTTTTCCTTTGGATAATAATTAGGTCTTTCCTTTGCTGTTCTCTTAAAATTCAAGCATTAAATTTGGCAGTTTTAAGACTGTTAAGGTCTCTTGCAGGCCAGTCTCAATAAGACTTCTCCTACCTGCACACCAGCAACTGAGAGTCAGACTGTGGGAGCCTGAGACATTCTCTCACTGTCTTCACTTGCCATCCTTTATTGCAGCTTTTGTTTGGCTCAGTTACCTGTGCTGGTCTGGATGCGATTTAGTCAGTAAGTGGCCCCAGGTGGGAAACTACCCAGGGACAGAATAGAAATCGGAATAGTAATTGTTGAAGGAGGCTCTGCGCTGAGTCATGAAGCTTCATAAGCCTCAGAGTGGGTTTGTAGTTTGAACTAGAAGCTCACGATTGTTGATAGAGCCATGGCTGTGCGTGATGGGCCTGCGGGCAAGGCTGCTATGGGATGTGAGATGTCTTGTCATGCCCTACACCTGTCCCTCGCAGGTGCCTTTGAGGATGATGGAAAGCGTGGAGTGTCGGGATATGTTCCAGCTTCACATCGTCTGCAAGGACTCCAAAGTGATCAGGTATCCATTTTATTGCTATATTGTAGGTGCCACTGCAGGCCAGTTGCCATGATCAGCTCTGGTGTCTCCCTCTGTGCTGCCGTCGGAATGAGCTGTTCGTGGCCAAGGTTACTAAGACCTGGTGCTTTGCTCCTTTTCGTGGTTAAGTGAAGCAGAGCTGTGCATCTTGGCTGTATGAACATACCAACTGAGGATGATTTGCATTTGGTTTGCAGGTGCCATTTTTCCACCTTTAAGCAGTGCCAGGAGTGGCTAAAGAGGCTAACTCGAGCCATTGCCCGCCCTGCTAAGCCTGAGGACCTCTTCGCATTTGCCTACCATGCGTGGTGCTTAGGAGTCTGTGTTGATGAGGAGGATCAACATGCACATCTCTGCCGTCCAGGTAAGCTCCTGGCCCTAAGGTCCCCTTCCTGCTCTTCCGGCCAGAAGCACTGCAATGCAATTTGAACCCCTGTTCATAAACTGATGTCTGGTTAGGTCTTGAGCTCTGCTGTGGCCATAGCCCAAGTTCATCTTGCTGAGGGACATCCTGTACCTGGCCTAGAGATCCAGCTGATGGCCAGATGAAGCTGGATAACAAGCACGGTAAAGGCAATAATAGTGATAAGCACAATAAGGAGCATTCTGAGCCAGAAACACATAAGCAGCTTTTCCCTTTCTCCTTGTAAATGAAGAAAACATACTTCAGTATTCTCATGATGATGATAGAGAGCTGGAGCAGTCTTGGCCTGGATGATAAACATCATCAGGTTCGAGGCAGCATAATTAATATGAGTCCATCTGCATCTCTTCTCCAACACCTAGAAATGCCATGACATTCTGATGATCAGCTCCGTGGAGATGGCTGGCTCCTGCTTATACAGGGACAAGTGAAATCTTTGAATCCATAAGGAGAAAACCAGAGCTGTGATGGTGCCCTCGTGTGGATCAGGAGTTTCCCTTCTCTGGGAACACAAAGTTCACTGACAGCTGCTTTGTCTTTAAACAGCTTCACCATGAATAGAAGGGGATTAAAATGAGTGACAAACCTGTCTTTAGACTTGAAAATGTGCTGGTATTTGAGAAGAGAAGCAGTAGCCTGAATGAAATGTCCATACGCAGGTTGGGCTGGAGGATTGTTGTTGAATAGTATAACTGAAAGAGATACCAAAAAGAAATTGATAGAGAAAAGGTAAACTACATGTTCTTATCCTGTCACAAACACCAGCAATTAGGAGATATTTGCTGTCTCTCCTTCAGAGGAAGTATTATTCTGTGTATAAACAAACTTATCTGTGGAAATTGTTGCTGCAGGATATGAATGAGGCAAAGAGCTTTGTAGTACTTATTTATTAACAACATTTGATACTCGAGCAACAAAGACATCCAGGATTTGTAAGGCGAGGCCAAAACATAAGAGAGCAGACCCTGAGTCAGCCTCTGAGAGCGCAGTCTGGAAGAAGGAACTGCCTGGGGTGGGTACTCGGTACTCCTCTGCCCTGGGGTTCCTGACATGCACTTTGGAAGCCATCTCTGTCAGAAGGGCAAAAGGGGATTAAATGAACCCCCCACACTCCCACATTGATGTGAGAAGGCTGCTTCCATGCCGCTGTGTGCCCAGAGACTGAGAGGTGATGTGACTTGATAAAATAGGCAGAGGAACCCCTGTGAGGGACAGGTCTTTTTGGCTTCTGAAGCAAGATCCCTGCCATCCAGCTGTCCTGTAGTTTCTCTCCATCCTGTGATAGCTGCTGCGGAGCTGCCACTAACGTGGTGTCAGCTGTGCTTAGCTGTAAGTAAATACCCTGTGCTCTGCTCTTCCAGGAGACCATGTGAGATACCGATTTGAGATGGAGCTGGTGAGGATGGGCTTTGACTTGCAGAACGTCTGGCGTGTCTCTGACATCAACAACAATTACAAGTGAGTGTTTCACCACCAGGCTCTCCCCACTCTCCTCTTTCCTTACCTTCTTCCCTTTGTAGTCCCTGTGCAGAGCCGTGGATGAGTCAGACTCCAGCTAATCCTCCTTCCTGGCCTTGATGGCCCTCAGGCAGATCAGCATATGAGCCAGAGCCCCTTTCTTTCTGCCTTTCACATTGTGAATTGAAGAAGGAATACAGCCCAAACATCAGAGCTAGCAGCAACTGTAAATGCTGACTCAGGTAGTTTAAATTGTGGCAGCCATAATTCATCCTTGAAGACGTTCTGAAGTCTTGGAGGAACTGCCCATCATAGGGTTGCTTTTCTGGTCAGTTGTTCTCTCTAAAATGCTCGCACTCTTTGAAATGAAAAATACAAGGTTTTCATAAAGTCGGGCAGCTCTTCAGCTCTGTTGAGAAACAGGATACGCCAGTGGAGGGCTGTCAGGATGCTCGGAAGTCTGGTGAATCATAGAATCACAGAATGGTTTGGGTTGGAAGGGACCTTAAAGCCCGCCCAGTGCCACCCCCGGCCCTGGGCACGGACACCTCCCACCAGCCCAGGTGGCTCCAAGCCCCGTCCAACCTGGCCTTGAACCCCTCCAGGGATGGGGCAGCCACAGCTGCTCTGGGCAACCTGGGCCAGGGGCTCACCACCCTCACAGCAAAGGATTTCTGCCTCAGATCTCATCTCAATCTCCCCTCTTTCAGCATAAAACCGTTCCCCCTCGTCCCATGGCTCCCCTCCCTGATCCAGAGTCCCTCCCCAGCTTTCCTGGAGCCCCTTTAGGGACTGGAAGGGGCGCGAAGGTCTCCCCGGAGCCTTCTCTTCTCCAGGCTGAACCCCCTCAGCTCTCTCAGCCTGTCCTCACAGCAGAGGGGCTACAGCCCTCCCAGCATCTCCGGGGCCTCCTCTGGCCCCGCTCCAACAGCTCCGTGTCCTTCCTGTGCTGTGAATGAGCGAGGCTCTTTCAGTCTGGGGCAGAAGAGGCCAAAGGGTGATCTACTTGCAGCCTACAGCTGCTGGAAGGGCAGTTACAAAGCTAATAGAGTGAAACTCATCTTCTGACAGTGGCAGATGACTGAACAAGAGGCAACGGTCACAAGTTGCAGCTTGGGAGGTTCACACTGAACATGGGAGGAAAAAAAATCATTCCCCAGGAGGGTGTTGCTGTGCTGGGACAGATCCCCAGAGAGGTGGGGGTTCCCCATCACAGCGTTTCAAGTTTCGGATGATCTAGTGTTGGAGGTGGTCCCCTGTGAGCAGATGGCTGGAGTGGAGATCTCCATAATCTTTCCCACCTAGTTTTTCCCACCAGCACATCAGGGATTCCAGCCTGTCCTCTGCTCCTGGAGAAGAGCACAGGAGCTCTTGGAGAAGCGCTGCTGCATTCTTTGCAGCAGGTGGCATTAAGCCAACAGGGTTTTATTAACCTTTGACAGACGTATTCATGTCTTCGTTCCCTATAATCCTTTCCTTGAAACGACTGATATCCCTCAGTCTTTTCTCTGTCTCAGCCGGTAAAGGCATCCCCATCACCTAGATATTGAACAGTTCCAGGTCACTGGTTTCTTGTGGAGACCATGGGAAGCCTCGGGCATACTGTCCGGGGGAAATCCCGGTAGAGTTTTGCAGTTTGCTGCCTGTACTTTTCTCTCTTCCTCAGGAATCCAGGCGGCAAGCACTAGATTTGGGTGTCAATTTACAGTTTTTGCTTGGCCATACTGGCCACGTCATTGCTTTTGGACCTTTAATGGGACTTTGATGGCATTTATGCAGTTTCTCGAAGGATGTCAAATAAAAATTGTTTTCCTGACCTGGCCAGTTTTGGAGTGTGTAACGTGTAGGTCCCTGCCCTCGGTAGAGTCTCTCCGTGTCTTTGAGAGCAGTCAGGCTTTCTCCTGCTGCTGGATTTTGGGATGTGGTTCCGTCTGACTATTTCAGAAAGTTCAGCTAAGATTGACCATCTGTGGTTCGCTTCCTGGCCGGTAATACACAGCAATTAGCCAACTTCTCTAAAGGCAGATGTTTTATTTCCAACCAAGCCAGGGAAGAAAAAACTTGAGATAAACCTCAGCAAGCTGGATGGAGGCCTGGTTTTGCTTTCCTCCATCTGCTGAGTTCCTACCTGGGGATCCTAGCAGGTCTCGGCTTCCTGCAGACATCCCGAGATCTTAAAGGTGGTGTAATTTGCTTGTGCAACTCGGAAACCAGTTCTCTCTTGCTGCTTCGGGGAGTGTGTCTTTAAATCCTGCCTTGGCTTTTGATCATTGCCACCTGCCTCTATTCACAGGAATCGGGTTACTTTTTAACTGTTTATAGTCCTTTTATCTTTTATTTCCCAGCATTGGCAAAACAGTGTTGTTAGAGACAGGATACTCCAAGGTAATGGCTTTGTTCGTTGTCTTTCAAGTCTGTACTGAGATGTCCTTATCTGGAAATTATTATCTTCTTCCTGGCGACTGCCATCATAAAATTAGAGCAATACATGCACATAATAACCACTCCTTCGGTCTTGATAAAAGTCTACTATTTCAGCATACAACGATAATAAAATTATTACGTGATCTCTCTGTGGCTGTCCCATCTTCAGTGATCTGTATACCCAGAGAAATGGGCGCACTCTGGCACTCCCCATCTGCTGCAGCCATGCTGTTCATATCGGCCTTAATGCTGCTGGGTTTGGTGCACGCGTGGTTCCTTCCAAAAGGAAAAGCACCCACCTTTCCTTCAGCTGTTGATGCTCATTTTCAACTTTGATCTTTTTACACTAGTGGTTTTATTTATTTTTGACTTTATGAGGAAAAAGCTGTCTGGAGTTCTCTGTTACTGGTTTAGACAGCTGTTGTTTCCTACTTGTTTCTGTGGCTGGTCTTAATTCATATTTTGTTTTATGTTGTTATAATTCTCTACAAACTTTAACACTATCATTCACTTTTATTGCAAAAGTGATAATTAGTGTTATTGCTTGTATTTGCCATATGAACGTGTAGCCAATAAGTCTGCAAGGACCATTAGCAGTAACGTGTGTGGCTTTGCATTGTGCCAAGGGAGATCTCTCCCGATGGACTTTGTGGTAAGAAGAGGCTTCGTCGGTCCTTGTCCATAGGTGCGGCTTGTGCCGATGGACGTGTTTGTGGTGTTACAGCCGCCTTTTCTGGGATCGAACCTCAGAGTTTCAGAAATGTCTCATCTTGTGTTTTGGGTCCCAGGGGTGTTTCAGGCCACTCCTCCGTGACCCACGTGGCTTCGCTGTTGGTCTCTTCCACGTGGCACGTGAGCGTATTGCACAGCGCAGGGACAAGCGTGGTTCCCCTTAGGACTCCCTTTGGTGTAAAAAAATAACCATTGAAGTTCTGTACCATTTGTTATCTTTTCAAGAGTTGCTGTTTTGGAAGAAGAGCCTCCTTCAAGTCTTTTGTGAGTCACCTGATAGAACACACACACAAATTTCAGAAAAACCCCTTCTGAAAATCCAAATCAAGTGTGAGCCACAGGAGCTCTATCTGTGCGCTCAGTGATGTTTCCAGCAAACTCTACATGTGTGTGGTACGACCTCCCTCCACAAAAGCTGTGTTGACTCTTCCCAAGTGCGCCGTATTTACCCTTGCACCAACTGTGGCAGGCCGGGGCTTTGCACAGAAGTCAGACTCCAGCGGTTTCCCACGTTCGCCCCAGAGAGCTTTTTACAAAATTGATATTGTGTTTGCCACCCTTCGTTCCTCTGGCACCCGAGCCAATGTAAGCAATGGCTTACACATCTCGGTTAATCATTCACCTGGCGCACATCTGGGTTGCTGTAGAAATGTTGAGCATTATCTAGTCCTGGTG
Source organism: Dromas ardeola (assembly GCA_013398915.1). NCBI lineage: Eukaryota > Metazoa > Chordata > Aves > Charadriiformes > Dromadidae > Dromas > Dromas ardeola. Next base: position 41,844 of record VYZM01015572.1, read on the forward strand.
GTTACTTGCTCCTGGTTCCTAGCAGATTGTTCTAAAACTTCTCTTGCAGAAGTTTCCACGTTAATTTCTTCTTGTGCCCTGTCACTTTTAAAAGGGGTTAGGTCTGGCAGCTTCTCTGTGGGCTCTTCTGCTGAACACCAACGCAAATAGTTTCAATTTTCTGCTGTGATCTTCCTGATGTATCAGACCTTCAACCTCAGTAGCAGGCTGATACCCTCGAAATGTTTGAAAAAGGTCTTCAGAGTTTTAATCTTCACAGGTCATTTCTGAAAAACTGCACGACATGTCTCCTTTTCACTGTTTTTTAATTCAGGTGCACACTTGGTTCCTCTCCTGTCCTTTGGAAACACTTCCCCTCTTTGAAGGATGTCCTTTTATTTCTAAAATCCTTCTGTTGTTCACTGTTTAACTCTGCCAGCTCTTCCTGATCTTTTTGATGCATTTTATATTACCATTGAATAGCGTGTTTAAGCAACCATCACATCATCTGCAAGCTTCCCCCCCACCCCCCTTTTTCTGAAACGGATTGTTACTGTCGTGGGAGGCTTGTCCCCTCTAAAAATATTGTTGAATTCTACTGTGTGATGAATACTGTAACAAAGTGATTTTTCAGTTACTCTGTTTTGGAGCAGCATAGGACCAAAGAGTTATGTACTTCTGTGTTATTTGGCTGGTAGCACTAAGCAGCAGCTGATCATGTCTAAAAACGTCGCCTTTGTCTCACGCGTTATTGTGGTGCTTATGCGTTTTATGTGGAAGCAACACAAGTCTCCTGTGGCGATTTCTTCCCTCGCAGCCTTTCTGAATCTCTTCCAGCCTCTAGTGGATGTCGTTACTGTCTCTCCGGTCGTTGGTGGTGTGGCCCCAGTGCTGTCCTGTTTCTCTCTAGGCTTGGGATTTGAGTCCACGCACATTCCGCATTGTTTGTGGGTGCTGGTAACTCTTAGCCTCACACTTTTACCTTCGCATTTTCCTGGAACATACCACACTTTGTTCACTGGCTCCGGTCTTCCTACAAAGCTTGTACTCTGAAATTTAGGATACCACTAATAATCTTCCTTACATCAAGTTTATAAGATGCTATTAAACCAACGTACTCGTTTATCGTGGCATTTCAGTTCCTCTACTTTATTTTTTGGAATTCTAGCCTAGAAGCGCAAGTTTATTTGCCTCATTGCCTGTTTTCATGCACCCTGCTTAAATTTGGCTGAACTTCTTGAGGCTGTCCTGTTTCCTACCTGGATTTTTTTGAATTCTGTCTTACTGTTTTCCTGAGGCTACAGAGATTTAGTGACTTAACTCTTAGAAGATGTGCTCCTGAACCTCTCCTGTACTGACTGTCCCCAATTTTTAGTTACAGGCATCTGTAATGTTTCATTGGAAGTGCCAGGGAACTGATTCTGTTTTCATTTCAATGAAGCCCATTCTTCTTTATAGACTCAGCTATTCCGAAAGTTCCTCTAGGTCTTTTAACAGGTGCCAACCCTCTTCCACGTACCTTTATTTGTAGTCACACTTCAGTGCCTCTGTGATTTCCTGACCAGCTTTACACATGGAATCTGAGGCATTTCAGAGATGTCCAGGCCTAGACATCCTACCACAGACATCCTGGTCTTCAGCTTCTTACCTGACAGTTTCAATTTTGCTTCCTGGATTCCTCTTCCTCACTCTGTTGTTTTTTATCCCAGAGACCGGCCGTACTTTCTGCCTGTGGCTTTCTGAGAAGCTGTCTAGACACCTTGTGAAGTGCCATCTTCTAACGTGGCGGTCAGTTCCTCGCTAGCATCACAAACTAAATAATACGAAGCACTGTATCGTGCCTGTTGCCATCAGCGGGGACAGCCTGGGCTCAGGGGAACAGCAAGCCACCCTCTGGAGCCTACCAGCTGGATAGTTTCACCCCCTCAGTTTGCTTCCCTGAAACATTCCTTCTAAATGATGTGGGTTATAGCCTGGAGCTAGAGCTGCTCTTTGATGTTTGTGTCCTGCAGGGCTGTGTCTGCCTGGGCTGCTGGAGCTCAGCTGGTCCAGCCCAGGCAGGGCATTGTCTCCGTGGCAGGGACAGGGTGGGAGCTGCAGTAACAAGGAAGCCCATGCACTCCTGGATTCGTTACCTGTGCTTCATTTTACTTGTGTCGCTCTCTCCCCTTCTCCCCAGCACACTGTTTGGCGCTCCCCTCTTGCCCTGCTGTTAATGGACTTGCAGTTGGGTTTTCAACGGTTGTCTTAGGACTTAAGCACTGGCAGTCTTGTTGCCTCTTCCCATTTCCCCCACTCCCCACCAACTGAATTTCCATTTCAACCAAACTGCTTTACACTCCAGGTTCGTTCCTTTGCCCGTGGAAGAGTTGGGTGCCCCGCTATTAGCCGTGCATGCTGTGAGGTTCTTCCCGAGGGGACCGGATTGGAAGGGACTTGCCCATCGCATTCCTCTCGCTGCTGCCATGTGTTCAGATGTGTATTAGGGATCTGATTTCTTGGCACCCCACCAAACAAGATATTCTTTTAGATCTCCTTTATGTCATTTTATTATAGCATACACCAAACCACCATTGCCATCTTTCTGGGCGGAGTTATGCCTTCCTTGCAGAAAAACGTGTACTGTTTATCAGTGGTGACCTGTTTTCTGCAAGGCAGAAAGTAGCAGATCATCATTTACCCAAAGCTGTGTGTGTTTCTGGTTTTGCAAGTGCTGCAAGAAAACCAAAACCCCAATAAATTAATGACTGTTCCCCTAAACCCTCACGAATTCTTAAATCCAGAGGATGCTCCAAAGGCACCCTTGGGAAGCATTGGGGTACTTGGCATGAGCACAGAGGTGAGGCCTGAGATGAAAGGAGGTTGTCTTCTCTTGGCTCTCTCCTGACAGCATTTTTTGGGTTACCCTTCCCACTTTGAGACTGTACTGAGACAGATATGGAGAGGAAGAGTAGAAGTCCCGCATGCTGAGTTTGGGGGAATGTGAGCTGCTGCCACCTTCTCTCTGCACAGCTTCCCTGGTGCAGATTTTTGATTGCCGAGTCCTCATCTTATCTTTGTGCTTTCTTTCCTCCAGGCTTTGTTCCAGTTATCCCCAGAAGCTGCTGGTCCCTGTCTGGATCACCGATAAGGAGCTAGAGAACGTGGCTTCATTTAGGTCGTGGAAGAGGATCCCTGTGGTGGTGTACAGGTAAACACAAAACCAAATCAGCGCGTTCCCCCAAACCCACGACAGCCGCCCTTGTCCTCTTGTGCTGGGCGCTGCGAAGCCGGGTTGGCAGAGCGTGCGTATGGGGCTGTGGAGCAAGGCGTGACGCTGCCTGTTCCTTTTGCCTCCCATCTGAAAACATGCCGCTGTCAGGACTCCTCCTCCCAGCACACACACATCGGCCGCTCTAGGCACACAGTCTGTGACGGTAACGCAGGGTGTTCTCCAGAAGGGAGAAACAGCGTTTTCAATAGCTGTTGCTTCTTCCCTGCTTTCGTTTAGATCTGAAGATGTGGGTGACTTCATTCCTATGGGAGATGCAGCAGGAACACTGTGTCGAATTAAAGTTCTCTTTTTGAATTTCGAAACTTTTTCCCCGTTTGGTACTTGCCTAGCTGCTACTTCGGAAAGAAATCTCAGCCAAAATGGGCCTGCTGCGTGGCCCTGCTCTCAACTAGGTGTTGAAGCCTGGACGTACCTTTTGATACCCAAGCGCAAATCAGTTCTGTTTTGGTCAAGTTCTGAGAGTTTGACAACATTTAGGCAACTGAATGAAATGTTTGTGTGTGGCTGAACTTTGTTGATTCAATAGCTGGCAAATAGTCCCTGGTCAGCCTTCCAAAAATAATCCATAGAGGAGGATGCAGGAGGCCAGACAGCAAATAAAGCAGGGCTTTTCCAGGGGCGGGGAGGTTTCTCATTTAACGTGTCTTCCAGGAGACTGACATGTTTGAAACAAACGGGAGGCTGGCTGGGTAGCTGCACCCAGACAGTGAGCGTGTTGTAAAATGTACATTATGGTTTCTAGCCTTAAACTCAGTGGTAGTAATTACTAGATCCAAATATAAAAACCTTTGAAAATATAAGAGCTGCACAACAAAGGACAGTCCTGGGAAGTACAAAAGCCAGGAAACAAACCAAGTGAATTTACACATACCTTAACTCTACATTGCCATGTTACATGGTTTGCTGTTAGATGCTTACAAAACAACAGTGTATCGCTTCTAGAAGAGCAAAATCCTGCAGCAGAGTCATAGCGAGTGCTGCTTATCGTATGGAGTCTTTCCCTCTTTGTAGCCAAGTCAGCTAAGAAGTTAATTGTATTTGTGATTACTTTTGCTAAAAATGGCCTGGTGCTGGGGACTGTCCCAGTGTGCCTCCCCACCCGAGGGCAAAGCCCTGTCTTTTTGCTACTCTAACAATTATTTTGTTCCTTGCTTTATAATATCACTGTAATGGTACCCAGTAATTTACAGGCTGAGGTGTAACCCTTTGCAGCCTGGGATCAGATTAGAAGACGCTGACAAGTGATGTTACAAGACGGGACAAGTGCTTGCCCACATGTATCTCTCATTTTCACGCACTCTTTATTTAGCCTTTGCCCTCAAGATTGAAGTTTTTTAGCCAGGAGGGTCTGTGAGGGCTATGGCTGCTTCTGGAGTGCCTTGCACTGGGTGGAAGGGAAGAAATGAAAAGCCTCAGACTTGGCTCCTCCTCACTTATGGCTCAGGAGAGCGTAGAGGAGTGGGCTCGGGTGCGTGCATCCCAGAGACTCTGTAACCGCAGGACTGCCTGGTAGACTTCAGAGCTTTAGGAGAACAGGGATGAATTCATTGGGTCACATCTGTAAAACATGACACCAAAGGTACCACATTATCAGTTTTCTTTTTTAAAAAAAAAAAATATATAAAATTTAGCTGTTAAGCAAAGCAGAAATTCAGGTCTCCATCTCCAAGTCCTCAGTGGAGATGTGCTGGAGAGATGCAGGAGCCTCCAGGCAATATTCACTCTTAAAACAATGCAAAGGATGCAATTAATTATTTAGCTGACTAGAGAGGCAGACGGGCATCGTATGCCAGCTGCTCCTCCTTATTACTCTGTCTACACAGCCACCTTCAGAAGACCTTGGGACTGCGTTAGCCAGAGAGCTCCTCGCAGACGCTCAGCATCACCTTTGCCCGTGTTGGTGCTGCGGTGGCTGCCAGGGAAGCAGCGGGCAAGCGGTGGACGTTGCTCCAGCCCCATGGCTGAGCGCTTGGTCTCAGGCTTTCAGATCATGCCAGAGTGAGCCAGGAGCTTAACGCAGAGGCTGGGGAAGCGAAAGCGCTTGTGTACATGCATCGCAGTTGGGAAGTTTTAGGCGACAGCTCCGCAAACTCTCTCTCACCTCTTTCTTGTGTTTTAAGCTACACTGCTTGACTTTGCATTGATGAACCCTCTTATGGCCAGAAAATAACAGAGAGGGGACGTGAGAGGTGTTAGTTGATGTTTTCTGGGTGATCATTGTGTGTTAAATGGCATGTACTAACAGTATCAGATGTGCTCTAGCCTTGTGCTCTGAATGAATCCGGGAGTAAAAGCTCAACTGGTAAACTACAGAGGCACCTCATACTCCAGCTGTCGATTCTGAAGGGTCTGGAGTCATTAAAACTAAACTGAGGATCCCTAAAGAATAGTTTTGTCCACATAAGTTAAAACACTATGGCACTTTCTGCCATTCTAGTTTCAAGAAAGGAGTTTTTTTTTCTTTGAAGAAAAGCACAAAAATCCCCAGTAAGAAAAGACCTGAAATGCTTTGTCCTCGTGCTGGGGGGATTAGGAAGGGAACGCAGAGTCAAGCTGTGGCAGCTCCCCTGACCTGGGAAGCTCGTTGCCAGCTCAGTTGTCATTTTGGTTCGTCCGCTGGCACTTGGCTACGCTTTCTGCTTGCTGATGACTTCATGCTCATCGATGCTGGCCATATTGCCTTGTGTTTATTGGCACCTCCTTCTGTCTCTTGAAACTGGCTACCTCCAGGCCATCCCCTGCCCAGCGCCTGTTGCAGTGCTGAGGTTTGTGCTACCAAGAAGTTTTCTGAGTTAATAGGACTCTTTGGCAATGTTCGTAGTATTGCGTTAAGCAGGCTACCTCTGACTTCAAGTGGCCTACGCAGCTAAACTCTTTTTCTACCCTCTGCACCCCAAAGTGGTGCCATCGCATCCCAACAGCCTGTTGGGAGCAGTCCCGGCACAGCTCCTGCATTTCCCCAAAACGTGCTCAGGCGCTGTCTGGGAAAGAGCTGGTTGGCACAGGCCAAGGACCGTGGGTGTGCTAACAAACAAGCTTGGATGATCACAGGCTGGTGCTTAAGTCCTTAAGTCCACACCTTGGCTCCGTTTCATTTACTAGTATAAACAAAGCTTTTGCTGCTGTCTCCATTAACCATCCTTGAGTGATCCTGAAGACAGGGATAGATCTCCTGGGAGTGACTGCTCGGTAAGTCACCTCGCAAAACAAAACAGCAGCAGAGAGCGCCAACAGAAGGACCCCACAGTATTTTGACTTAGCCGAACATGAATATTACGTCTTTGGAAGTCTTCAGTTTAGAGTCTTCATCATTGTTACCTATGAGATGTCATTAACATAATGGATTTTCTGCATTTATTGATAAGTTGCCTCAGGAGAATAAGGGGACCTTGTCTTTGAGAAGCAAACCCGTTCCTGCAAACTGGGGTAGGTGCTGGTGAGATACCGTACACCACTGTCAGAGGGAGTTCAAAGCTTTGAGGCATTTTCTTGGTGTGCTGCCTTACAGCAAATAACATGGGCAGCCCTGTCAGCCTCTGTGGAACAGCAGAGCCCCTCCTAGGGTGGCAGCATGTGAGATACCTTCAAGAGTGCTTCTAATAGCCCTCGCTAAAAACTAAACGGCCCCCGAGTAGTGGGCTGAGGCTTGTGCTGGTGTGCTCTAGGATCTACAGCGTTACGTCCCCTACTTGGCCACCAGTGCAACTCTTTCAGAGCTGTTGACCTACAAATAAAAAGAAAATACTTGGATGTGATTTGTCAGGAGCTTTATCTACATCTTTCTTCTTACTCCAGCTCATCTTCAGAGAGGTGCTGCATGAGGCGGGGTGGCACAGGGAGGGGCAAGCACTGGTGGGGTGAAGAGCTGAAGTCCAGTTTATCGTCCTGTCTCCAAGAAGGGCCAGGCAGCAGGAGTAGCGTCTCGGGGAAGTATAGCAAATGGGACAGGTATGCAGGAGTTCTGCCCTGGTGCATCTTTGGAGCAGCTGGTGCCTTAGATGTTCTACACTGGATGTGCAGGAGAATATGTGATTTTGCATCCCGGTCACTTGCTAGGCCTGCCTTCCATGAATTTCATGTGTTCTGGAACCAATTTATACTTCCCCTCTGTACTGTGGCAGTGAGTCCACCCTCTCTTATGTTTGCTGTCCAAAAAAGACTTCTTGGCATGACCATTCCAATGCTCATTTGTCTTTGTCTTGGGGGAAAACAAGACTAATCTTCCAAACTCACTTTTTTTTGTATCATTCATGACCTTTTATGCCTCTTATCCATTCTTGTTGTTCTGCCCTGGTGGAGAGTTGTTTCCTACTGAAGTTGTCCCTGTAGCAAAGCTCTCCTGTACCTCTGGTTGCCCTTGCCACCCTTCTCTGGAGGTCTGGGCACCACGCTGTCCTTTTTGAGATGGATTAGTGAGAAATTCGTGTCGTTTTGGAGACGGGTAAGATGTGATGCCATAATATGGTCTGTCTTCTGTTCCAAATAACTGCTAGCACATTCTTAAACTTTTTGCTTCTCTTGAGCATGGAGCTGAGGCTTTTTGAGATCTTCACAGTGACTTCAAAGTCTTCAAGATTTGGCAGTCGGTTTGTACCGAACGGCTCCATGTCAAGAGCTGGAGTTACGTTTTGATCATCTCTAAATACTTCTCATTTATTAATACTAAATTTCATACTCTATCACCCAGTATCACGAGATCCTTTGCAACTTTTTCCAGACAGCCGTAGCCTCTCCTGGATAATTCTGTATCACCAGCAACTTTGTCACCTAATGGCCCCTTCCCTTTCCAGGCCGTTTATGAATGACCTGACTGGTGTGTTCATGTGAAAAATGAACACTTCTTCCTACTTCAGGCCTTCTGCCAGGCGGCAGTGAGCAACAGCCAGGGGAGGGTTCACATTTTAGGGGTTGTTAATAAACACCAGCTCAGGCCTCCGCCCAGAAACCAACCAGTCTGATGCTGAGTGAGCTAATGTTTCTAACTGACAAGTGATAAATGAAATGGTTTACCAACTGGTACGTACTTTAAGGGAGGGCAAAAAAAAAGAAAGAAATGGGAGAACAGAACAGTATTAAAATAAATAACTATTACTGTCCCAAAGTACAACCATAATTATTTGAAGTTGTCCTCTCTGTTTTAATCTATGAATATTTACATATCTCTCTATATATAGTATTTTATATTTAATTTTTATTTACAATAATATGTAAAGACTTACTATAAAAATAGTTTAGTAGAGCAATGGCTGGAACACATGGCAGCCTCCCCCTTGCTGCAGAAGCTCCCCATTTGTTTCGCTGGTAGTCGAGCCCCATGGGAGGCACAGCCCTCCATCCTGGAGGAGAATCACAGAATGGGTTGGGTGGGAAGGGACCTTAAAGGCCACCCAGTGCCCCCCCCTGCCCTGGGCAGGGACACCTCCCACCAGCCCAGGTTGCTCCAAGCCCCGTCCAACCTGGCCTTGAACCCCTCCAGGGATGGGGCAGCCACAGCTGCTCTGGGCAACCTGGGCCAGGGGCTCACCACCCTCACAGCCAAGAATTTCTGCCTCAGATCTCATCTAAACCTCCTCTCTTTCAGTTTAAAACCGTTCCCCCTCGTCCCATGGCTCCCCTCCCTGATCCAGAGTCCCTCCCCAGCTTTCCTGGAGCCCCTTGAGGGATTGGAAGGGGCTCCAAGGTCTCCCCGGAGCCTTCTCTTCTCCAGGCTGAACCCCCGCAGCTCTCTCAGCCTGTCCTCACAGCAGAGGGGCTCCAGCCCTCCCAGCATCTCCGGGGCCTCCTCTGGCCCCACTCTAACAGCTCCATGTCCTTCTTAGTTGGGGGCTCCTGAGCTGGATGCAGTGATGACATGGGAGCTGCAGCTGACCCTGGAGCTACCACCATCTGCTGGCACTGGCAGTTCCCAATGGCCACTCCTGCGACCTGCTCCTCTGCAATCTTGTTTTGCCAGCTGTTCCAGCCCCATCAGCCGCTCCTGTGCTGCTCACAGCCATCTTTGTTCCTCACCACCGCGATGCAAGTGACAGCCATGGCTCTGCTGGTGTTATGAATAATGGTTATTTGAAATGCCCTGCCCTGTTTTGCCGCTTGGATGCCAGAGTAAATGCAGCAGACAAAGCAGTGAGGAGGTTGCACGGGTGCTGGCTGTAGGTGAAGCTTGCTGGGGTTATTTCTCACCTCTCCAGGGGCTTCATTAGGCTCTTGCTTCCTTTGCAGACACGTGCGCAACGGGGCCGTGATTGCACGCTGCAGCCAGCCTGAAATCAGCTGGTGGGGCTGGCGAAATGCTGACGATGAGTATCTTGTGACATCTATTGCCAAAGCCTGTGCCTTGAACCCTGGAGTAAAGGTACCCGGTGGCATGCCGCACAACGGGAGCAGCGACGGCAGCGAGGCCTGCGATGCCGACTTTGGTGAGACAGCTCGCTCCCTTCCCCTCTCCTAAACGTGTGAATTATTCAGCGCTTCCTACACCTAAATATTGCTGTTACAATGTAAGGTTTAAACCTGGTCTCCAGATGGATCATCTGGGCCCTGTCACACCTTGACTGCGGTGCGTGGGAAGGATCTCTGGGCATGTACGCGGCCAGTGTTGGGTGGCACTGGGGCCTCTCGTAGGAGGGAGGGAGGTGCCGGGAGCTCAGTCCATGTCTGTCTCTGCAGACTCGTCCCTGACCGCGTGTTCAGGCGTGGAGAACGCAGGAACTCCTCAGAAGCTGCTGATTCTTGATGCCAGGTCCTACACTGCGGCTGTGGCCAACAGAGCGAAGGGAGGCGGCTGTGAATGTGAAGGTACAGAGCGCTGAGCACATCCCAGAACATCTTCCTCTTGGACCTGCTCTGTCAAGTGGGTCCTAGAATGCAGCTGAGGGGGCTCAGCATTTTGCTACTCAGTTTCTGGGAGCACGCTCCCCTTCTTGCCTGTGTAAAGTCCATTATTCTGGTATATTGCTGCTGGCCCGCAAGGCTTTTGTACAAAAACTGCCTGGAGACCAGAAATGGTGCTGTGAGGGGCCGGCTAAAGCGTGTGGAGGCAGTTGCTGGAGCGGCAGCACCTCTCTCTGAGTGTTTCCCTCTCTGTTGTGTTCAGAGTATTACCCGAACTGTGAAGTCGTGTTCATGGGCATGGCCAACATCCACTCCATCCGCAACAGTTTCCAGTACCTGCGTGCGGTCTGCAGCCAGGTGCCAGACCCCAGCAAGTAAGTGACTGTTCTCTAGCTGAGTTTGGTGCCATGTCTGTTAATGTCCTGGGCGTTTTTTCCTCCTCCTTCCTTTTTCTTATCCCAGGTTTCTACCTCAGACAATGGAGGGATAGGAAAGTGCTCACAGTGCTTGAATGCTGCTTATTTTGATCCCTGGTAATCCAGAAGGGTTTGCAGCACTGCCATAGTGTCACTTGGCTCTGCGTGTCCTCTGAGGGTTTCTGAAATGTAGCCCTATGTGGGAAAAATTGAAATTAGGGGTTGGATTCTTTGCACTTATTCCCAGGCTGGCTGGCTCCTTTTGAATGTGTTTTAGAAAAGACTGATTTCCATTGAGGACTCAAAAAAGACTTTGGTTAAAATATATTTGGGGGTTTTTTGGTTTTGTTTCTTTTTTTTTCACTGGAGAGTTAAGCAACCATTTTCTTGCTTTTTGCACACCTTGTAGCTGGCTTTCAGCTCTGGAGAGTACCAAGTGGCTGCAGCACCTCTCTGTCATGCTGAAGGCAGCGGTGCTGGTCTCCAATGCGGTCGACAGAGAAGGGCGCCCGGTGCTGGTTCATTGCTCTGACGGCTGGGACAGGACTCCGCAGATTGTAGCACTGGCAAAGATTCTTCTGGACCCATACTACAGGACCATGGAGGTATGAGTTGTGCTGTGCTGTGCTGATAGTTCCTGTCTGTTAAAAGGCAGCTTTTGGCTCGGAGTCTCTGGAGAAAGGAGCAGGATGGCATTTGGCAATAAGCTTTGTGGCATTTCAGAACTACTGTTGTGGGTGTCGGGTTTTTCCATGTTTTCTTCCCACCTGGTTTTGGTGAACTCCTCTGCCCAGCTTGGGGAAGTCCTGTGGTAAATAACCTCTTGTATTCAAGGTTCAGCTGCTTCTCTGCTCTTAATCGTGCATCTTCTCCAAGCTGTTTATTGTCTAGAAATAACAGCTGCTTGTGTTTGGAAACCTCTGACGTTAGGTAGCCTTGCTCCCAAACCAAGCACCGCTGCACCCTCCTTTCCCTTCAGGAGTCCTGGGTTTGCCTGGCACTGCTGGCAGATGGGGCTCGCCTTGTCCTGCTACGTGCCTACAGCAAAGTGCCTGTAATTAGGGTTTTTGTTTTTTCTTCTATCCACAGGGCTTCCAGGTGCTTGTTGAATCAGATTGGCTGGATTTTGGTCACAAGTTTGGGGATCGCTGTGGTCACCAGGAGAAGGTGGAAGATCAGAACGAGCAGTGCCCAGTTTTTCTCCAGTGGCTGGATGCTGTTCATCAGCTTCTGAAGCAATTTCCTTGCCTCTTCGAATTTAACGAAGCTTTTTTGGTAAGAAATACACATGCAAACATCTCTTTATCCCTCACCAGATGTGAGCAGAGGCAGAAGGAAGGCCATGATATTTTACAGTGTTGTAGTTGAAAGAAAAAAAAACTGAATTCTTTAAAAATGGGGAAGTGTCTGGGTAGTGCTTGGGCTCTCTGCTGGCATTCCTGACATTCCTTCGCTGTGTGGGTCCAGCCCTGCCCTTCAGTTGCGGTATTTTGACCTGGTTCTGTGTGTGTGTGTGATGCTTTTGCTGGCCTCTGTTTAGCTGCCTGCAATTTCCTCCTCCTCCCAGCAGGTACCGCAGGCCCGGAGTACCGAGCAGATTGCACAGGGATGAAGGGTTTATATTCTCCGGTTTCTTTGAATCAATTCTTCTCTGGGTCCCTTTCTAGCCCAGTGAATTCAGATACCATCAGCAGCACTGTTTTGATTAAAAGCCTGATTGCCATATCTCGGAGCAATATGAGTCTGACACATTTTTAAAAAATAAATTAGGGAAAAGATAGCTATTAATCTCTGTCTTATCAAATAATACAGGTTAGGGTTATAAAGGGATGGGTATGGTATCCGTCAGCTGTTGCTTTCACTTTAAGTGATTCCTGTTGCTGTCCCCTGGCTGTCCTGCCCTGTGTGGCAGACAGGACAGCAGTCGGGTCACCCATCCCAGCGGAGCAGAAGATGTTTCCCCTGTAGACAGGAGACACCATTTCCCAATGGCCCTGACAGTTGTTCCCCCTCTGATGCTGCAGGTGAAGCTCGTGCAACACACTTATTCCTGCCTCTACGGGACCTTCCTTGGGAACAGCCCCTGCGAGCGAGAGATGCACAACATCTACAAGCGTACCTGCTCCGTCTGGTCCCTCCTGCGGGCTGGCAATAAGAACTTCCACAATCTTCTCTATATGCCAGGCTCCGAGCAGGTCAGTAGAGCTCCTGGCCCAGCTTTCCAGGCTCTCCGCCTGCCGGGTACCAGGGACTGGGTAGGGAGAGGCTGGAGGGATTTCCTTTTGCGTTCATCTCTGATCGTCAGTGGTTGTTGCAGGTGCTGCACCCGGTGTGCCACGTGCGAGCGCTGCACGTCTGGACAGCAGTGTATCTCCCAGCTTCCTCGCCTCATCCCCTGGGACAGGATGATATGGACATTTACCTGCCCCCTGGATCTCAGAGCCAGGAGTTCAGTGGCAGATGTTTGGACAGGTAAGAGCCTAGATCCCCAGTCCTGGGTTGCCTCCTCCCCGCAGGCCTTCTTTCCCTCCTTGCTCGTTGTAGTTCCGCTGCTTTACCTGTTGTTCTCATCTTTCCTGTGGAGAGCAAGAGCTCTGTAGCATTGTCCCAGCCACTTGGAGAAGAACATGTATGGCTCCCTGCTGCACCTAGAAAGGCAGACTGCGAAGGCCATGCTGTACTGTTGTGCATTTCAGCTCATGCTGCAGCACTGCCCTTCCCCAGCCACACCATCATCTGTAATTAAGAATATTTCCTTTCCCTCATTTCAGTTTCAACTGAATTGAGGAAAGCTTCAGGATTTTTGTTTTGCGATTTGTTTGCTTTTGGGTTCTAGATTACCAAAGACAAGATCTATGGATGACCTGCTCTCAACCTGCGACTCCAGCAGCCCGCTGACCCGCACCTCTAGTGATCCCAACCTGAATAACCACTGCCAGGACGTCCGGGTGGGGCTGGAAGCCCGGCACGCCGCCGCCGAGGGAGCTGAGCTGCACTTGGGCGAAGGCAGCGCGGTGGCTGCGGGAGAGACACGGCAGGTGGCGGAGCAAGAGGAAAACGCTCCCCTGCAAGCCAGCAGCGCTTGTAGCAGCCGCACTGAGCACGAAGGGCAGAGCAGGCAACTGAGCAGCTGGGCTTCTGTGCCAGCGGGCAGTGTCTCTCTGGAAGCAGAAAAGGGAAACGGAACATATACGGAGGAAGTGGATGGCACGTCTCCAGTTCCAAATCCTTCCGGACAGGAAAATGTTGACAGGGTTTCCAGCAGTTCTGGAAAGCAGTTAGAAACCAGTCCCCAGGAACCTCTGAAGGCTACTGGCATGGTGTCCAATGGAGGAGGCTGCCCCAAGAGAAACACCTGCCAAGACATTCCCAGCCAGGAGGCCCTGGCACCAAGCGCCCCGTGTCAGGACATCCCAGGCCCTGCCCCGGGCATCCCCTGCCCGGATGAAGACAACGGCAAAGGCGATGCTGGAAGGAACGTGCCCTGCGAGGAGCCTGGCCGGCTGGGGAGAATCCCGCTAGAGCAATGGCGCAAGCCCATCTCCCAGAGCCAAAGCAGCGAGTTCTCCTTCCTGGGGTCCAACTGGGACAGTTTTCAAGGAATGGTGACATCGCTCCCCAGTGGGGAGCCTGCGCCCAGACATCTCCTCTCCTACGGCTGCTGCAGCAAGAGGTTGAGCAGCAAAGCACTGCGGGCGCCAGGCCTGTGCCTCAGTGGCCAGTGGGCTGCCAGAGAAGGTGCGAAACCCTCGGTCTGCTCTGGCCACGTCAGCACGCATTTTGCAGGCCCCGCGGGGAAGCCTAGCCGTTCGTGGCTACCCTGCCACCTGAAACAAGCGTCTGGTCCCAAGCACGTGCCGCCAAAATGTCCTTCTCCTGTGCCTCCTCTCTACCTGGACGACGACGGGCTCCCCTTCCCCACCGACGTGATTCAGCACCGGCTGCGGCAGATCGAGGCCAGCTACAAGCAGGAGGTGGAGCAGCTGCGCAGGCAGGTGCGGGAGCTGCAGCTGCGCCTGGACATCCGCCACTTCTGCGCCCCTCCGGCCGAGCCGCCGATGGACTACGAGGATGACTTTGTAAGTAACCGCCTCTCGCACCCCGACTCTGGCGGTGCGGTGGTCCCTGCGTCCCCCCAACCGCCCTCCCTGACCCACCTTTGGAGTGTATGCTTAAGATCGTTCCTGTGTTTCCTCAGCCCTGTTCCCCCTGCCGTCCACGTGCGGTGTCCTCATGCCGCACAGAGGTATCCCTGCTTCTTGAAGGCCAAGCAATGGCGTGGGGAGCTGTGGAGCCACCCATGTGCCCCTCACAAGCACCCAGTGTGGCCGGGGTGGGGAATGCCCTTGACCCTGGGATGGAGGCAGATCTGTTAACTTTGTCTCTTTTTGCAGACATGTCTGAAGGAATCGGACGGCAGCGACACTGAGGATTTCTGTTCCGATCATAGCGAAGACTGTTTGTCAGAAGCGAGCTGGGAGCCTGTTGATAAGAAGGAGACCGAGGTACGTGTCTTGATACGGCAGCTGTAATGCAGCAGGAGAGGGTGTTTGTTTGCAGCTAACTTTGGTGGTTACACCAGCAGAGAGTGGGCTGGAAGCAAGGCAGAGAGCAGCCACCCTTGTCCTTTAACGCGTTCTCTGCTGCTACTGTGCCCGATAGAAGGGAATCTGTGGAGTGGGCTTGCTCTAAGCTGGCCTGTGGTGGTCCAAAGCCACGTCTCCACCTGCGCTGGAGTCCTGAGACCTGGTCGTTGTCGTGTTCAAACTTAAAGCTGATGAGGATTGGTGTCTGCCCTAGGTTACGCGGTGGGTTCCGGACCACATGGCCTCGCATTGTTTTAACTGTGATTGTGAATTCTGGCTGGCCAAACGGAGGCATCACTGCAGGTAAACAATATTATCGCTGTGGTTCCTCTCTTCTTCTCAGCCTGTTTCTCACAAAATGCCTGTCTGTGATGTTTGTTCCCTCCAGCTCCCAAGGAGAAAGTTTTAGGTCTTTCCTTTATTTGCCAGGCCTCATAATTTCCCTGCAGATTTCCATTCTACATTGTTCTTGTTTCTTTTTTTCCAATTTGATCCTTAATGCCCATTAGTCGTTTTTTAGTGCCAGGCAGCTTGCACTGGAGAGCACAGTATATACTTTAAGAAACATGTTGACAAGCCCTAAATAAGGCTGGTACTTCGTCCCTGAACTGGATCCTTTGTGCTGGCTGACGTTTTGCTGCCGTGTTCAGAGCTCTCTGTTCACCGGTTTTCTTGCTCCTTGACAGGAACTGTGGGAACGTGTTTTGTGCTGGTTGCTGCCACCTGAAGTTGCCCATCCCTGATCAGCAGTTGTACGACCCTGTCCTCGTTTGTAACTCCTGTTATGACCACATCCAAGTGTCTCGTGCCAGGGAGCTCATGAGCCAACATTTGAAGAAACCCATCGCCACAGCTTCCAGCTGAATGCCAGACAAGGGACCTGTCTAAGCCCAGCCTTTTCTCTCGTGGGTTTGAAGGGTGACTCTGCCTCCACTGTAATTGTGAAGGCCATTGGTGCAACACTTGAACACCAAGCTTGAATGCGCTGTCTTCAGCAGTCTTACCGTCAGTCCGGAGCAGAGGAGCTCAGATTAGAGTATGGTGTGTGTCCCCACTCTGGTACCGGTGGGCCCGTACATATAGTCTGACAACCTAGGGCTAAAGAGGGGGTTGCGACCTCTTTCTTTTGTGGGCTGGAAAGCAATGTTTTCACAGATATTGCCTGTGCAAAGTACCCCCAAAGCAATAGAAAGGCATGTTTAGAACCATCTCCCCCTACCAAGGCAGGCTGCTGTACGAGACGGAAGCGGGCAGACTCCGGGTGGTACCGTGTGCTTTGGAAGGGCCTCAGCCTGGAGCAGTTCTGTAGATTCTCTTTCCATGAGTGTGATTTGCGATCAGCTTGGTGAACAAGACTCATTAGCCATCACCAATTGACTTTTCTCTTGGGCGTTGAAGAGAAGTTCATTCTGGCTGAAAACGGGCCAAGCAGCTTTTGCCCGTTCTCACGCTCCGCTAGAATTGGTGAACGCACTTGACTCTGCCCCTGCCCCGCCCCCCGCTGCGGGGCCAGGGGAGATCGGCTTTTTCACTTCTGCTCTGCCCATCTGCTTTGTCTGCGGTAGTGTCACAGCCTGGTGCTAGCACAGGAGTGGCACCCTGATCCTCTCCTGGCATGGAAACAGAGCTCGCCTTCCTGTGTTGCTCCTCCTCCCCTTTTCTGCCCTCAGCTCTCCACTTCCTACTGCTCTTTATCCTGAAAACTTGATACCTTGAGGGTATAGGCCATAACGTGTTGTTTTACCTCCTGGAATGTGCTGTCTGGTGTATGTGAGGGTTTCAGTCCAAATGCTGCTAAATATTTCTGTGCACTTAATGTAACCCGAAGAAGGGAGAATGAAGCATCGATACCAAAACGGGGGTGGGGAAGGACACTGGCTGACGGAGACACTATGGTCTGTGCTTTTCACTTTAGGATGTATAACCAAGCTACAGCGATAAACACGACACGTTCAGTGGTAGAAACAATCTCGCTGACTTGCCCCAGCGCTACCTAAAATGCCTCTCAAATTTGACTTCTTTTTTGTCTCCTGTGCAGTGGTCAAAGCTCAGAGTTGCCAACTTGTAATTGCCTCTCTACTTCTTTAAACTAGAGAGCAGGAATCCCAACTCATTCTAAGGAAAGGGAACTGGGTTTAGAAAGAAAGAAAGGTTTAGAAAGAAAGCGGGCTTCAGGTGGGCTTTTAATCCCTAGATCCCTCGGGGAGTATCCATCCTGCCTCCTTTCTAACAAATCTGTGGCTATTAATGAGGAAGAAGGGTTTGAAAGTGGGGCATTTCTTTGCAGAAATGCAGGTTTTCTCCCCAGGCTGGTATATTCTGCACCTCCTGAGCTGAGACTTTGTGTGTGGGGGGAGGACCTGTGAGGACACTTGGCCTGCTAACAAGGCAAAGTACTTGACGCTATTTGATCTCCCAAATTTTTTGTTAATGGTTTGTCATCTTTGTTGGAGGGAATGGAACAATGCCCCTTTCCTGCACTGTGGTATGTCAGCCTCTGGTGTTGTGAATCCCAGTAGTGCAAGCAAAGCTAGCATCCTCGGAAGACCCTGTACTTACTTGGACTCTGCTTCTTTTCCATACCGGGAACAACCAATATGGCTTTGGGAAGAGAAGGCACCTTGCTTCAGATTCTCCCCTGCCTTGTACCTTGCAGTCATTGCCCGACATGGAAGAGCGACCCTTGGGCTGGCAGAAGAAACTGGATCTGCTCCTGTTTTGCACATGTTGGAGTGACTGCAAGCAATAAGGAAGCCAGAAACTAGGTACTCCTGGCCCTTCCGTTCAGGCCACTAGTCCAAACTGCTTTTAGCTCTTGTGAGTTTCAGCGTCACAATGTGCTGGCCAAAAAACTCTAAAATCAGTTCGATAGCATTGTGACAAACAAAATGTGCTGTACAACTCAATACAGTCGAAATAAAATCTCTATATTAGTGCTGCTGTGTTTGGACCCATTCTTTCCTTCGTGGTGAATTCTTGCACGATGTTTCCCAGGCTGCTGTCACTTGCTGCCTTTTCCCTTGACTAAGGAATGTTAGGAATTTTATATCCCTTCTCACAAATAAGAATTAAGGGTAGCACACAACTCTGAGGCCCTCTGTTCTCTTCCGAACAAGCCTGCAGCTGCCCAGCATTCCAGCCCCTTCCAGCCTCTCCCACAATGACTCGGTGAGAGATTTTTCTTTTCCAAGGAATTTTTTGGCAGGATTCACTAGCTCTTCACCAACAGGCTTCTACCGCTTTTCCCTGGTGGGTTGTGTTGTGTTCCCCTGCGCAGGACGGCGGATGGGGACTGTTGTGCCCGGTCGGCTCGGTGTGCCAAGGGCAATGCAGGTCAGTTACAGTTTGTGGTGGAGCTGGAGAGAATCTTCTGGAAAGCCTGTCCGCAACTAAAAGCATCCAGGGATCTTAAATTGAGCGGATCACTGGTAAACTGCTCCCATGGTTCAGGTCAGTGTTCGTGTCAGACAGGTTTGTATTGGCAATGTTCAGCGCGAGATCGCTTGTCGCATTTAAAACATAACTATTGCTCCTGAAGCAGCCACACAAAAGAAGGCCGTCGTTCGAGGCGATGGTGCTGAATATTCATCATGAACAAATTTTTTGCAGAAAGGACAGTCTACTGATTAACTTCCAGGCTCTGGTGTTAACAGTTCCGATGTCATGTCGGCAGGCGGTGGAGGGCGAGCTGCTGGGACTGTTGGGTGACCCTTTGGCTTCCCATCGCCAGCCGGGACCGTGCTTCAGCAGCATTTCCCCCGCTGCATTCAAAGCTGAATACAGGCCTTTTGCTGAGACACTCGTGACTTGCAATGTCACGCCAGCAAGCGCACTTAAAAACCATGGTTATTGAGCACAGAAGAAAGCATTATCACTTAAAGAATATAAAGCCATAATTTGCCAAGACATTCAGCATGAGGTAATCTATGTGTGCGCTGAAATGTGTCTAAACCTCGCACAAACAGTGAGATCAAAGCCTTCCCCTATCAGTGCACTAACTGCCATGAATTCTTAGCAAATTAACAAGCGGAACTGCTTATGATGTACCATAATATCTCATCAGCCACTGAACAAAATAAACAGAGATTTAGGTGTAGTGAGAAGCCCGGTCAAGCTTGCAACGGTTGGTATCATTCAGCTGCTAAGCCATTAATGTTAAAACTGCAGGGGATGTGAAGGGACATGTTGAGCCTTGAGGGAGAAGGAGAGGGAGAGGAGCGACTTGTGGCCTTGGGAACCTGCGAGTGCTGAGCAGGGAAGGGCTTGGAGCGGGAGACGGGGGAGGAGGATGCTGGCTTTCAGAGGTGGCCTTTGAGGGTGTCTGTCTGTTCCGTTTTCAGTGTAAGAGAGAAATAGGACATTTCTCTCCCAAAACAGGCTTCTGTGGAAGTGAACTCCAGGCACTGCCATTTGTTCATGGTGCCTGGGGTAGCTCTGTGTCTCCCAAGTTAAAACTAATCTGCCAAATTATCCCTGGATACACTGGAGCCTGCACGCAGCATCTTTTGTTTAAAATCATAATTTAAAAAAAAAAAAAAGCAGCAGTGAAGCAGCACACAACTTCAACCTCACAAAGTTTAGGCCAGTCGTGCAACTTTACTCTCCCACGCAAGCGTAGTTTGTCCTGACCTGTTTGTAGGCAATTCCTACCGAAGGCCCAGGCCCTTCTGCATCCCCCTGTCCCCCCCTGCGCTGAGAAGCCGGGTGCTGTGTGGCCCCACCGGACTGACCCGAGAAGGGTGGAGTGCTTGGGAGAGGTGACAGCGGCCTCAGGGTAAGCGCTGGGGGGGGATTTGCAAGCGTTGTGTGTCCTGGGACAAAGTATTCACCATTGCGATGCCACTGCTCTTTGTGACTGTAGATTGTAAAGTGCTCACCGTCACCTGCTCATGAAGTAGTCATGTTCAAAAACAAGCTAGGAAGTTTGATATAGTAGCAAAGAACAATGTCTCCTCACTCGCAGTGGGAAAAAGATACATGTTCTTTTTGTTTAGATTTGCAGAAAGACAAAAAGTTAAGCCACACGTGTGGCTTAACAGGTCCAGGGTGTGCACTGTGCAGAGCATCTTCCTTTCGAATGCAGGGTAAGTAAAGTATTCCCTAAAACAGGTGACTCCAGGGGTACTGAAAGAAGGGAGGTGTGGAGTGTCATCAACTTGTAACAGGTGAGCGTTTGATGAGGAACAAATGTAATAAGAGTCAACAAAGCCAGAATTCCTGCATGGATCTGTGGTTCCCTGTTAGTGATTGAATTGCGGAGGCAGCGGCGGTGCTGCTGGACCCACGGCTGGGCGTGAAGGAAACCCGGGCCATGGGGAGGAGAGAACCCATGCCGCCGGGCGGGTTGCGCTCCTCACCTCACTTCAGAGCCAGAGCATCGCAGTTTGGGGAAGAAAGAGTGAATACTGCAGGTCAGTGTGGGGCGCAGGGTGAGTGAAGGCTGGTGAGGGAGGTGGAAGCATGAGAAGAGAGGCAGAGGGAACAGCAGCAAGGCTGGCTGAAAAGGCTGGGCACGTTTTCAGGTGACAGTGCTACCTGTCAGCCCTGTGCAGTCCAACAGCTTCTGACTGAGCTACACCATCTCTTGCTAAAAAGCATTTCAGTATTATTGATGTGTTCCAAGTGAGAGGAAACTTCCTGTGTTCCCCAGAACACGTTGTTCTGGGGAGCCCCTGCATGAAGTCCGAGGCACGAATGGTTCGGAGGCCGACCTACCAGGAGAGCTGAAGGGACCGTTACCTCCCTTCTCATCGTCAGCCTGGCGTGGGGCGTCGAGTGCCCTCGCTGCCAGGGCTATGAAGCTCTTCCCTTGGGCTGTACCTCCTGCTGTAAGACCGTGCCTCGTCTGACCCAGCATGAGCAGCGAGGCGCGGAGAGGTGCGAGCCGTGGCTTTGCTGGGAGCACGCCGCACTCTGGATGCTCACAGAAAACATCGTTCTGTCTTTAAAAAGTCACATCTGTTTCACAGCTACGGGTTTAGCTTCAAAGTACTGAAGGAAACGCTTATAAGGGACCTGTGCTTCTGGGCTTTAGTTTCAGGGGCTTTAGTTTAAGGGATTCAGTCTGTACACGTTGCTGGCTCTGACCTGAGTTACGGGTGATATAAAAAAACCTCACCTGTCCCGCCGTCAGGTAGTCACAGTCGTCTTGCGCTCCTGCTGCACAGGGAGAGAGGGGAGAAGCCCTAAATCCTTTCATTGAAGCAATGCAAAAGGCAATCTCGGGAATGCTGAGAAAATGGTTTTTTAGTGAAGTGGACTTTTTTCTTGATTTTTCAGGTTTGCATTCTGTATGCTTTACTGAAGCTTTGGCTGTTTACACTGAGCAACCGTCACATAATTCTTAAGAGAATAAATTATGACTGAGGAAATAAAAATGCAAAGCCTCTTGGGAAGACAATGGCATGAGTTCACTGGAATTGTAGGCTATTAATTCCTTGGGAAAAGCAACATCCTTCTGTGGTGCAGGATTTTAGCTTTGATAACAACTCCGACAAAATTTCTTCTCCTTCCTGCTATTGGTACGGACTCAGAATAATGATAAATGTGCTAAATCTGCCAAAGACAGGCAGAGACTGAAATAATCAGCCAGTGTGCTGAAAAAGAGACAAAAATAACATCTTCTAATCTCTCCTTATCATCGTTTTTCCTTGTCCCGTTTCCTGTTTTACCTGTCTGCTTTAATTTGAAGTGGGGAACTCTGTTAGCAACCCCACCCAAAATATTTAAGCTAGTCAGTCTAACATC
Source organism: Dromas ardeola (assembly GCA_013398915.1). Classification (NCBI taxonomy): domain Eukaryota; kingdom Metazoa; phylum Chordata; class Aves; order Charadriiformes; family Dromadidae; genus Dromas; species Dromas ardeola. Next base: position 63,677 of record VYZM01015572.1, read on the forward strand.
TTTTTCCTCACTTCAGCTATGCAGAAAAGCAGAGTGATTTTGCTTTCAGTTTACAAATAGGAACAGTTTCCCATCAGTGTATTCAATTTTGTCCCCTTTCTGAAACCTACTGTACTTTCTCTTGCCTTGCTGGTTTGGGGCTGCACTGTAAACCAAAGCAATAGGGATGATTTCAGTTAAAGAAGGGGTTTGTTTTTGTACCTTCTTGCTAAGAAATCTTATGACAACTCTAAGATAATGTATTTAAGGCCAGGAAATAGGCAGGTGCTCAGTCTTCTCGCCGCTTTCTTGCTCTGAGGGCAGCCAAGAGAGAGAAATGTCATTTTCTTCTTCTTCTTCACTGCTGGTGACCCCTGGATAGGATGCAAGCGGAGAGAGAGAGATTACCACGCTTTTGCTATCCCAGCTCCTTGCTGCACTTACCCCTTTTGGTTCGTAGCAGATCCTTCTTCTAAACCAGCAAGAATGGGTGTGCTAGGCTACGGAAAAAAAAAGTCCCTGCAGTCCCAGCAGAACCCTGACAAGAGTGTAAGAGGGCAGACGCGTACTGGTACGTCCCAGGTATGAACTCAGTTTGAGGACTAGCAGTGACAAAGGTGCTATATTAAGAGCCTTTAAGAGCTATGTTCTTTGTGAATATAGCTAATTTCCCCCCCCCCAGCCGAGTAACGTCCCATGGCAATTAGTTCCCCAGTTTCCCTGTGGTTAAGTACCTGATTTGATGTCTTCTATTTGACATCCTCCAAGAGTCATGCTTACCTCCTTTATACTACCTACAATTTTACTACCTACCTTTTTATATATATATATAAAAAAAACCTCTGAAGATTTCTTCTTCAGTATTTCCTTCTGTTGAAGTTAGTTCATATCCTTGATGCTGATTTTCTCTATCCCATTTTAACTCTACCCAATCTATTCTGGAGCCGGGGAGATCAGAACTGCACACATTTGGGGTTTTTTAGGGCAACCGTGACGCTTACAGTTCCTGATTTGCACTGTGGTCCTCTCACAACCCCTTCTGAACAAGTTTTCTTTTGCCAACTGCCAGTGAACTTTAAGCTGACACTTTTAAACATTTGTTCCAACTTCATCACTGCTCCCATGAGTGGTAACTGTCAGCTCGGAGGTTGCACTGCGCGCAGTTGGGATCCCGCACCCCCCGTCTGCCCGCTCTGCGCCCCGACCCAGTGCTGTCCCCCGTCAGGCCGGGCCCGGTGGCAGAGCCGCTCTGCTGCTTGTTGCTCATGTCCCGACCAGCCGAGGTCACCGCGTTCACCACCCTCCTCAAGAGTATTAGTCTGTGACATCTAATGTCATAGAATCACAGAATCGTAGAATGTGTTGGGTCGGAAGGGACTTTAAAGGCCATCTCGTCCCACCCCCCTGCAGTGAGCAGGGACATCTTCAACTAGACCAGGTTGCTCAGAGCCTCATCCAGCCTGGCCTTGAATGTCTCCAGGGACGGGGCCTCCACCACCTCTCTGGGCAACCTGGGCCAGTGTCCCACCACCCTCATTGCAAAGAACTTCTTCCTAATGTCTAATCTGAACCTGCCCTGCTCTAGTTTAAAGCCATTGCCCCTCGTCCTGTCACTACATGCCCTTGCAAACAGCCCCTCCCCAGCTTTCCTGTAGGCCCCCTTCAGGGACTGGAAGGGGCTGGAAGGTCTCCCCGGAGCCTTCTCTTCTCCAGGCTGAACCCCCCCAGCTCTCTCAGCCTGTCTTCATAATAATAATTTAATTCCTTTTGTGGAACCCGGCCCTTCGGCCCCGCTCTTTGTTCCCTGACCCTTGTCCCCCCCCGGGGACGGCCCTGTCACAGCGCCTCCGGCGCAGTTCTCCTCCAGCCACCCCCGAGGACGCCCTTCACCTCCCACCCCGCTCCCCGCCCCGCGCCGCTGGCCCGGCGCCCACCCGCCCCGATGGGGGACCCTCAGCCTCCCCCGCGCTGGCGGCGGGTGTCACCGCCGGT
>VYZM01015572.1:66852-160102 GCA_013398915.1 Dromas ardeola
GACGGCGGGCAGTATGGCGGGGACCGGGTCTGGGCTGGGCCCAGGGCTTGGCGATGGCGACAGCTCCACCGGGCCCATGCACCACTTCCACAGCCCCCACTTTTGCCGCGATCGCCCTGACCTCCTTGTCCACCTGAAGCGCCTGACAAGCGCCAACAAGGCGAAGCTGGCAGCTGGCCTGGAGGTGAACAGCCGCCCGCCCAGCCGCTTACAGCGTCTGCTTGGCACGTCACTGCACGAGGATCCACTGCTGCCGCCCTCAACGCTTGGCGAGGCCAACAGGCCCGGTGAGGCGGGGCGGGCCATGCAGGGCCGCGGTGGGTTTGAGAAGCACTGGGTGGCATGAGATCTGAAAATCAGCACTCCCCTGAGGGAGGAGGGTTACCTGTCCTTGCTGGTGGCCACTCAGTTTACCCGGTGTAGGAAAACAGTTGTTCTTCATGCAGGTAGATCTGCTGCCGGTAAGCATGGGTAACGTGGTTCACATGTGTTTCAGTCTGCCTGTAGACTACAGTGCAGTTCCTGTTGTGTACTACACTAAGAACACCCTCGCCTGATCTCTCTGGAGCTGACGCAGCTCTATCAGATGAATGTTCGTCCTCCTTGCCTGTCAGCAGGGACGCTCAATAAGCTCTTATTAAATCTGTGAAATGATGGGTCAGATGAAGTGACAACTAGAGCATCCTGTCAGTTTTGTGCAAAGGAGAGAATACCTGGTAGATTTCTGACAGTTTTCTCCTGAAAAAGAATTACAAGCTAAGTAGTTTTTAAAGAGGATTGAATGAGTAGGTAAGAGCTAAATAGAAAATAATGTTGTTAAAAAGCCTCAGAACACATTTTCTTTCTTTCTAACCCTCATTGAGAGCATCTGAGTTTTCCAGGACAAGTCTGAGCTCTCAGAGGATTATTCCACAAATTCCACGTAAGCAGGAGAGCATTGTAGTTGACGCTGTGTAAGGAAGATGTGAGTATCTTGTTTTGCTCTTAGTCTGATTAACTGTGGGCTGCTACGAGAAGAGCAGTCCTACTTCCCATTCCCTTGGTCGCGTGTTAACCATCATCTTCCTTGCAGTTGATAGAGCAACTGTGTTGGTTCAGCACGAGGATTCAAGGAGAAGACTTGAGTGGCTTTTTTACGGCAGGCTCTCAGGCCAGGGTGATGCAGCACGCAGGTGCAGAGCTGTAAGGCTGGGTGCAGGAAAAGGGGAGAAGCAGTTGGTTCTGCTGCCTGCAGCACCAGCCCCCGTTTAGGACAGAGTAGGATATCATGATACTTGGTTACTGTTTCAGAGTAGGAGTTGTCATCTCATTTGTTATCTCAGGCTAGGAAGTGTTTAAATTAGAGATTTGGTGTTGACATTGTTAAGACTAAGATGAATCATTACAGACTTCTTCAATGAAATCTGCTCTGACTTATGTAATGCAGGCCGTTGCCAGAGTAAATGCTAAGAAAGATACAAGCTTTTAATTTTTTGGCCTCTGGTTTTATGGGTGCAGTTTTAGAGAGCTTTTGCTCCAGGAGTCTCAGTTTCTAGAAAGACAGAACAAGGAAAATGTGAGGTTTATATGCAGTCAAGTTCTGACAGGCTGACAATTTATGGTGCACTCTGTACTGACTATTTAGGGGCATGTCTTTGCTGTAAATGTGAGGTAATTTGATAGATAAAAGATATTTTTGTTTGCAAAGTGTCAGTCTGTTCCAAATGTCTTGCAACATGTAACTCTGTGTTAAACATCCAGGAATAATTCCTGTAAAGCAACTGGTGCTTCATAACTTGGCATCCTCTGGTGTCTTGTTTACGTGTTAAAACTAGATAATCTTAATTTCCCTATCCAAAGGTAAAATATAAACAAAGGCATACTCATACCTCTGTTGATTTTCCTTTTATATATGGTAAAAATGCTGAACAGGAAATAAATGGTCCTATACATTAACTCTTACTAGATTTCCAGGGCCAGGTGGTATTTATTTTGTGATTCTTCATGATTTAGTATGAACTTGCAGAATAATGACTGTATGTTACCCATTTCTTGAATTAGTTCCCACCGGAGGAGTGAAAGAGGTAAATGTGAGGCTATTTTTGTAAAAAGACCTTTAGGGTGAGAACTGCAAACCGCAGGTCTGAGAAAAACCTGGCTTCTAGATAAACCCTATTGACGTGAACTATCCTGAAACTTACAATGTACATAGCCATATACAACACCATGGAAAAGTCACAAATGCAGTAGTTCTTTTAGTAATTCGATGAACATAGACATTCTTGGTGTTGCTGTCAGTGTTTCAACAAAGTCACCAAAACCTCTAAGAGAAATTGAGCTATCACGGTATAACAGCAACTACTGTTTCATGAAATAACTGACTAAGAGAGAAAACTTAAGAGGAGAATAAAAAGAATATCTAGGAAATAACAAAATGGCAAAGTTTGGGATATTTTAGTCTAAACTGAACTAGTTGAGCTGACTGGAAGAGTTGGCTTTGATTATATTTTTTTTCTTGACAAATTAAATGACTCGTCATAAAGTACTTTCAGAGTCACTTGGAGGATTTTGACGCTGCCCTTCCCTTAGCTGTCTTTGAGCTGTCAGCATTGGAGTTTGGTCAAGTCTTGAAGTCTTGCTTTATGATTTCCCTATTTTTTTAAAAATGTATTGTCTGATTTAACATACAGTACTTTCTAAATTACTTTGGTTTGGTTTAGTAAGTTACTACGCATTTTGATTTATAGCACATTTCTAAATACTGATAACTTGTTACTGCAAGTTTAAGGAGATTGAATGCTACAGCTGGGTGTTGGCACTGCACTAATCTGCCACTGCAGCAGTTACTGTGCGTTCAGGTGTAAGAATACAGTCTGTTTCTGGATTAAGTATATTGGAGCATAGGTGGTCTTCCCAAATCATGTTGCAGAGCCTTGGCTCCTTATATTGCCTTTCATTGCCTGTGAAAACTCCATTTCTTAACGCTTGTTTCACTTTATTTTGTACCTGCTGCAGGACTGATGACTGTAGGACAGTTTCATCAACCTTATCATCGAGACAGTTTCTTTCCTTACTCCTATGTATCAACCTCATCCCAGAACCACGGCACTTTACCGACAAAAAGTTTCGATCGGACTCCAGTCCCTTGCAGAACATGGCAGGGATCTCTTGGGTTACTTCCAGGGCATGAGGCTTCCCCAACTTTTCCAGATAGAGGGGTTGCCTTTCCGGCACTCCAGAGGTTTCCAACAGAGGTCACATACACGCTCCAGCCCGTCGCCTCTCTTCTGCCACTTCAGCAAGGCTCTCAAACCATTGCCACTTCCCTTCCAAAATACAGCAGCTACACTTCTTCAATGCAGTACTCACAAGCCTACTGTCCAACAGGTATGAAAAAAATTTCTGCACTTGCTTTTCAAAAAGATTTTAAAAGTGATACTTAAAAATATTTTTCTACAATGCTCTGTCGGGTGTATCTGAAGTGAGAATTAAAAAGTGTAAAGTCTGAAAGGACAAGAGACCTTTATAAAGCAAAAAGGTTTTCTGGTTGGTGTTCCTGTACTTCCTTCAGATTCTGAGCATCCCCTGGTGATTTTCCAGATAGCCTCTCTGTTAAGGTTAAAGGGCGAGGAGAAAAAACATTTGTCCACAGCTAGTCAGCGTTAGGCAAACTTTCATAGTTTTTTTATTTAAGCAAAAACTCGGACGATGATACTAAAGCACTGAGAACTTGTTGAAAAGTAGTATACTAGTCCTTGGTCTCATGTTTTCCCAGGTTAAGTTTTAAAAGTCAAAGATCAGTCAAAAGTATTGTGTAGAATATTTCTGTTCATGCTATTTTCAGATCTTAATTTTTTTTCTTGCTTACCTTCTTTCTGTTGTATTTTTTTTAATGCACTGAAGACTAGAAAGTACAAAAGTCTTGACTCCTTTCTTTTATCCAAAATGTTTCTGCTAAAATTTTCAGTCTCACTTAAGTGTTTTTATTCTTCAGAAGACAAGTTGAAGCAAATTATTGTTCTTTTCCTTGCCCTTACCTTGAATTGGAAAAATCACGTGATAAATTACTTTTTGGGGGGTGGTGTTGTTTTGGGGGGTTGTTTTTTTTTTAATTTCCTTAAAACCTCTGAAACTCAGAACATAGTGACTCTTTTCTTGAACAGACTAAAGCTCAGTTATTATTCTTTCCTTCTGCCTGTTCCTCCCTAGGCAGCTGCACCTTCACTAAGACAGATACCCCTGTTTAGAAGTCCTACATGTGGTGGCTGCTGTCTTTCTCCAAGTACACAGTGAAATCTTCATATCTTTTGTGCGTGTCTTCTGAGACCTCTGCTGAGAATGTTTCAGACAATAATCACTAGTTTCCATAACATCATTTTTGTCAAGGAAGGATTGTGAGGAGCTAGGCATTTCTTGTGGACACTTTTAAATGTTTAAGGCACGTCAACTTTTGCCATGTGCCCCTTGCCCTGTGCTACTTACGAAGATTACAGTGGTGGCTACAGCCTGCATTGCCAGCTGCAAACTAGTAGGGGTGTCCTGAGAACCATAGAATGGTTTGGGTTGGAAGGGACCTTAAAGATCATCTCATTCCAACCCTCCTTCCACGGCCAGGGACACCTCCCACTAGACCATGTTGCTCAAGGCCTCATCCAGAATACGTGCTTAAGGTGGGAGATGGTCCCTACTTCACGTTTCTATCAGTTACAGAGCGTAGGCTGAAATTCATCACATTGAATTTCAGATGTCTATATCTCAACTAGTGCCCCAGACCTCTTCTACAGTCGAGGAGAGGAAATGGGCATCTCCAGGGTGCGATTCATACAGCTTGGTTTAGAGTTTGTCTTGGGGTGAGATTACTCATATCCTGGAAGCACCTATTTTGCAGTACTGACAGTAGAGGAGTTGGGGGAGGCCAGCGTAGATCTAGACATGAATATGTAGATCTCTGTAACCGGATGACGCTAGTCTCTCTCACTGGAGTTACAAAGGTTTGAAGAATAAATTGGCTATGTTGTACAGGTAAAATCTTCTGGGCCGGGAGGTGGGGGGAGAGCATGATTAAAGCATAACAAATTTTGCAAGGTACAAAAATTACAGTGTAATTCAGACTAAAACAGAGAAACTTAGGAATCTGAGGCTTTTGAAAACTCCAGTGAATTATTTAGTACTTCTGAGAAGTTTGACATTTCACGAGAGAGTATTATAAATCTTTTAATTTTCACTGTCACTTAGGACTGTCTCAGTGTTTTTACTTCTGTTCCTGTGTATCTCTCAATCTCTTTGCTATCCTTTCTTCTGTATGTTATAACATTCTGAAAGCTGATTTCTTCATATGTCTACCTGGAAAAGTCTGCTTTCCTTCATCTTGAGAGCACAGAACCAAGATTAGCTTATTTGGAAAGTCATAGTTAATCCTAAAATAGGTATGTCATAAGCAAGGGGACTAAAGAATATATGTTCAATCTTATTCTTGACTACTTTAATTTCACTTTTGAAGTCCCATTAAATTAAATCAAAGTAGAACTTTGTCAAAAGATTTCTTTTTATGTGTATTCAGACTTGTTTGTTAACAGCGACAAAAAGATTTCTGTGTTTTTTCATTATGATTCTTATTGAAAGGGCAGTAAAATAAAAGATGCTCATCTGGATCTTTTTTTTCCCACTAGCATTAGACTATAGTTATTTTAAGGATTTATTTCTGTTTGCTTTCAACTATCTGCAAAACCTTTGATAGCAGTAGGATTGCATCAAAGAAACGCAGTGAAGCTTTATTATCAGAGAGCATCCTAATAATGAAAAATCAGTCAAGGAGACTATGTGAGAAATGTTAGTTATTGGTGCCAGCTGACATTTCAAGTCCAGTCATGCCTTCTGAATACATCTGTGGCTGCAGGGGTCATTTACATATGATAACCTTTCTGGTGAGTGGTAGCTCAGCAGTAGTCACGTTATTCTGACTGATACACCCTCTGTTAAGATAAATACTTTTCTTTGTATGTAAAGCTTAAAATTCACATACGTGTTGGTCAAAAGGGGATTCTTAAAATAAGTAAACGACTGAAAACAGTATCTGTTTTAACACAGCATAAATAGCACCATATTTTCCCTTGAGAAAAGCAGACTAGATGCATTAGTAATGCACTTGTAAAACTAGTAGTAGCATTCATCTTGCCTAAGATACATCTGAATGTATAATAGTTAGTTGTATACGCCTGGGCTTGTCATCTAGATTACATATATAGCCAGCAGAGAGAAACAGGCACCTCCCAGAGGTTGAGTCATTCCAGCTTTCTTAGACCTGTGCCTTTGGAAGACAATTCATTTCTTTCAGATGAGCCTGTTTGTTCATTGATTGTGCAGAGTCTTGACAACTGCTAGACAATCTATGTAGCAGTAATGCAATTAATCCCTCCGAAATGCCTAAGACATTGTCTTTCCCATGTTCCCTTCTTGAAGAGACCTTGGGTATCATCCTCAGTTTCGTCAGTCTTTTGCTTGGTAAAGGATTGGAGCTTGCATGGTTTTTGTGTTCAGGCCCATTCCGATGTGTTCCTTGATCTGGCAGGAACAGGCACAGCTGCATTCCCTAATTTCCTGCACACCTTTGAGTACTATTGACCCAGGTGTCTGAGGAGTTACCTTCTCTTAGGCGTAACTTTTGGACCTGACATCATACTTTCACTGAAAGGATGGTCTTAAGGTTCTTCCTTGGTATTTCCCATGTAGCGCGTGCTCAAGTGGAATGGAAGATGCTGTAGAGTGTCAGTCTCACCCCTTTAGCCAGTGGAGCTGATAATAATGCTTATTAATGTCTGTTGCTGTCTTGAAGGCATAGAGATGGTACATGCAGTCCTTCAGTTTCTAACAGATCTTTGGAGAAATTATGGGGGCTGTTCAAGCTTGATAAATACCTGCTGCTGATCATATTGGGTTCGCATTTATTTTTAGGCTTTCACCTTTCCTGAGTTTGTGTGTAATATTGGAACCTGTAAAAAGCATGCAGTGCAAATATGTGCACATCAAACTATGAGCATGGAGCTTTTTTGAGGTTCCTAGATTTTATTTACATTTAGGTTCTAACTTCCAGACATATTTGGCAAGACATACCTTTGCTAAAACCATGGCTGAGCTCAAGCGTATCTGTCTGTGTCTATGCTACTGTATTAGACTTTGCCAGGAAAAGTGCCTGGGTGTCTTGATCAGCTCTATCATTAGATCGTTAGCCTGGTTAGCACTCCCCCCCAAAAATGCTGTGCTTATGTCAGTGGTTGGCGTGGGCTTGGACCATTCCCTAGAGGCTGTTTGGATGTGGCTGTTTTGACTTGGAAGAGTAAGAGATTTTAATAGTATTAGCAGACTCTGCGCCAGAGAATGGGTCTGGATGCATTTAATTTACTGGTGGAGCTATAGCCTTCGTGTCTTCAGCAAAGATTATGATTGATTTGCTCTTCTCTATTGAAACGTTGAGAACCCACAAAACAATATTGTCTACTGAGGAGGGAGAAGTATATAAGAATGTGATGTTAATATTGTCATTCCTCCAGCTAAATTTCACTTGTCTATTTTTATACAATTCATCTAATCTTGCCAGTGTTGAGAAAAGAAGATTTAGTGAATGCTTCATTAATTCTCTAATGAATAGTTCTCTGCTTTGGAGATAAGAATACTAGCCTTGATCAGACTAAATGTCCATCTAGCTCATCATTTCCTCTGACAGTAATGGCCAAGGAGGAGTTGCAGGAAGAGATGCTTTTCCAAAATACTCCCAACAGTGTGGGTTCAGGGAATTAATAAGCCATAACACAAGTCATATTTAATAGCCCTCAGTGGATTTTGCTTCCATGAATGTGTCTGTTTCTCCCAACCAATGTAGACTTGTGGCACATAAAACATATGCGACAAGGGCTTCATTTCACAGATTAATTGCATTTTGTGCAATGAGCCACCTTTTCTTGTCTCTTTTTCCCCTATTGCATATTCATTAATTCTCCATTTGGTTTTTGTGTGAACGTGTCTATATCCATATCCCTCTCACTGCATCGTTCATGATTTTAAATACTTCTATCGCACTTCCTTCAGCTGCATTTTCTCTAGATCAGAGAGTCCCAGCCCACTTAGCTGTTCCTTCAGAAAAGTGTTCTGTACATCATCAATGCTGCCTTCCCTGTAAACTTTTCCAGTTCTGTTATTTTCTTATTGAGATGTAGAGTCCAAAAATATACACAGTGGTCAAGGTGTGAATCACGGATTTATACAGTGGAATAATAACATTCCTATTTCATTCTCTGTTCCCTAACAACCTGATTGTTTCTTTTGTGACTCTGGAGGTCTTTTTGACAGCTGCTGTATGTCAAGCTGATGTGTTCCTGAAAACTATCTACTATAATACCAAGATCTAGTTCCTGATTATTGATTGACAGCTAAGAGCTCATCATTTTCTGTGTGAGATCAGTTTATTTTTCCTAAGTGCAGAGCTTTATCTGGTGGGTGGTGGCTTTGGGAAACTCATAAGGGTTTTTTTTCCACATCTTCATAGCTGACTGCTCTTTCCTGACAGGAATAACCTGGTGTTATCAGCAAGCATCACCTCACTGCACACTCACCCAATTTTTAAAGTACTTTATTAGAATGATGAGTAGCCTTAGTTCCAGTTCAGGTCCTTGGGGACCTCCACTGGTGACCTCGCTCACCTGTGAAAAGTGCCTGTTTATTCCTGTCTTCTGTGTTGTATCTTTAAGATAGATTGTTTTTTAAATGTGCAGCCTTCCCTATCGTGCTGTTGTTGCTCAGTTTTTGTAAGAGTTTCTGATTATGACTTTGGTAAAAGCTTTTTGGAAATCTAAATACCATATCGCAGTTACCCATGTTTGTTTACCTACTGGAGGTCTTCGAAGAGGGCAATGAAGGGTGACTTCTCTTAAACATAAAGAAGTCTTGTTGACTCCTTGCCATTATATATTATCCAGTGTCAGCTTATTCTCTATTCCATTGTATTTCCGTCTAATTTTTCTTATACAACTGACAGATCTATGGCTTGTATTTGCTTATAAATTTTTTGTTAACATACTTCTAAATAATTTCCTTTAAAAGTATTGATTTCTTTGCCTGATTTCTTTGCAACCTCTTTGGATATCCAAAGATATTTTCAGTATGTTTGAAATATGATCGTGTGCAAGAATAATGGTGATGCAGAGTGTTGCATCCTTTCCTTGTTCTGTGAACTGTGCTCTTTGTTGATCTCCGCTTGTCCTCAGGGGTCCATTGCTGGGTTGGTTATAGCCCCTCTGACAGCAATGCCATTTTCATAAGTCAGTGTTGATATCCAGATACTGTGTCCTGAAGAGTGTGTGAAATTTTCCATCCATAGCTTGTATGGGCAGAAGGACGCCTCTTTTTTGGCAGAAACCAAATCTATTTTGAGGCTGGTCCATCTTGTTTGATGGAAGGGTCTGTATCTTTTTCTTAATTTATTCAGTAAATATTCATTTGTTCCGTAAGATGCCATTCTTCCCTGTCTCCTTAGTATTCAAATGAGATCTGTTCACTGTCAGTTATTTCATAACAGCCAGTGACAGAACGTGCTTCAGCTGGTAATTTCTTCTGGGTATGACTACATTAACTGTATCTTAGACAAAAGAGCTTAGAAATTTCTTCTCTCCAATTAACAGGGTAGGACAAAAGCGTGTGAGTGAAGCAGCTATGTTTTTTGAATCTTGATTCAACCTGAAGACTTGAAGTATTATGAATGAATCAACACCTTCGCCTTTGATAACACTGCCCATCAGTAAATGCTTTCTTCATTGTTATTTAAAAAGTTGTTTGGATATATGCTGACTCTCCTTTTGTGACTATGGGTGGTGAGTGGTGCTTATCTAAAACTGCCCTCCATCTTACAGTGGATTTGCTTCTCAACTGACTGCCATTAAGACTATGGTCACATCTCCCGTGGTATTTCCACAGCTCTTTTCCACGTTCTTCTTACGCAACATTCTGCATTTCAGAACCATTCAGAATCGGTCATCAGTCTAGTCTACTACACAGTTATTTTTGTTCTCCTCACTTTGATTTATAAATATAACAATTCATTTGATTAATGAGTTGCTTTTGCTGCAAGCTCTACTAACTGTAAGAATACTGTAATTTATATTTTACTTGTAGCTTTTTATAGCATATGATCTGGACTTAGTGTTTTACACTTACCTACTGTTTCACAAGCACTTTGTCCCTTCAGGTCCTTCCTTTTCTTTTCCTAGAAAATAGTTTCTTTGTAATATGTGTTTGCTTTTCCTTAGAATCTCTCTAGCAGGTTGCAAGAAATTTCTCCTTTGTCATTGCTGTCTTGCGTTGTTTTTACAATAGCCCTTCAAAAGTTTTCTTTGGTGGTTTTCTTGGGTTTGTAAACATACTTTGAAGTTTCCAGTAAGAGGAACCCAGATATCATTTAGGTTTTTGGCAATATCTAGAATTGTATAGAATGTTCTTCTGAAAGATGGCCAGATTTCATCATAAAGTTGCTCAGAATTAGCTTTTGAGGTAACACGAGTGATACACATATCCAATGCTTCTTTAGAAGGATGTCCGCTGGCTCTTTCTGTGTTGTTTGGCTCCTGTGTTTGTTGCTCCAAACTGCACAAAAAATCAGCAACATCTTATTAAAAAGGTATAGATAGTAAAAAACCATATTGGTTATCGTAGCAACTGTCTCATGTGAAATCCCATCCAAGTGTCAAGCATTGCAAATAAATTGATCTGATCTGTTTGCCATCTCAAGTTGTGCTTGTTAGATTTACTTATTATGAACATTGGGCTAAATTTGATTTCATCAAGGACTTCTCTCTCTCTCAGAATGACTGCAGATTTTAAAGAGTATCTGTTCTACAAATAATGCCTTTACTTTTAAATTATCTCTGTGTGTCACCAAAAAATAATACCTGCAGAATACTACCTCATCTACAAAGTTGCTTTTTAGAATAAAATCACTGTTCAGTTTCTGTGTGTGTGTGTGAGTATGAATGTCTGGTCTTCCTTACGTGAATCCACTTTCTGCGCTATGTTGTGATGAGAAAGTCAAGCAGACAAATTAAAAAGGTGATACTAAGATACAAAAGGCTGTGCTTATGAAGTTTCTATGTGTGCATATCAATTTGACAATATCTATTTTTAATATATGTACATGAATATTAGAATAAATATTTTTTAAGATGAAGAGATCAGTCTTAAAATCACTTGAGAGGTAATAATACCTTTCTGGAATTGAGTTTACTGTGTGATTATTGAAATGTTTAATCAAAGTAAGCAATAAAACCCTGCATACCAACCACAAAATTCTGGAAGTCTGATAACTGTGTTTGAATTCTTGCAGCTGCTCTGCAGTGTTGTTCACCTGCCCACACAGATCCTCTGACTGGCTGTGCTAGTCCTACAGCTTCCACGTACACCTACTGCAGCTTCTTCCAGGTGAGTGTAGCAGACTGCAGGCAGGTGAAGGCGGAGGAGACTGTATGGATGAACCGTAGGTTTATGGACTTCTGAAGTGAAGGATATAAATGTGAAAATTGATCTGCTTAAGAAAGTGAAAGTAGTGTGGTTTACAAATACCGATTTCAAAGAGCCAGTGAACATTAAATGGGTAGTTTTGTAATTCAAGTGAGGTTTCAAGGTAGCAGCATAGTGGGTGTCCTCATCAGTGGAGTGGTTTTGTCTGTGTAAGTTTTTTGCTTGACTTCACCAGAATTCATTTTAGTTAACAAGTCTACATTTATCTTTGAAGAATGTCCTTGCCTGGACAAAAAGAGATTCTTTAATATTATGAAAATACTGGGAAACAGCTCTTCTGTTTTGTCCCAGACAGCTTTCTGCAATCCTGAGTTTCATTTGATGAATAAGAAAAACTAAGATGACTTTTGGAATTGGCCCCACCTCAGAGACGTCTTATTAAAGATAACTACAGTACTTACTGTAAATGCTTTATAAAATTCCGGGGGAAAGTGCACCTTATTTGGAGGGCCTGCCTTATCAAATATCAAAAGAACTGAAGTAAAACCAAAAGGGCTTCCATTCATATTACAGCATAATGCATAAACTTTTTTTTTTTTCCTCACAGAGGACAAGCAAAGCGAGTTATGCTTATGTGTTTTGAAAAAGGGTTGACCTACCCAAGCTTGATCATCCAGTTTCCTGTCTTGCAAATATCAACCTTTGTCTTTTATTCATGATTTTTTTAAATATAAGCTTATCCAAGATGGCCAGGTTATGGCCAGGATAACCTGTTGGTGTAAGGACATAAATAGCCGCTGGCCAGTCATGCCATTGATACTCTAGTATTTATTTTTCACACAGTGCATCTTTTTCCTCTCGCTTTCATCACGAGAGTTGTGGAAGCTGCTTTTTCAGACAGCACATGAGGATCCGTCAATATTTGGGATAGCAAATCATTCCAAGGGAGTCACTGTGGCTAGATTGAAAGATGATATAAATATGCCGTCCAAAGGGTCTAGTAAAAATAAATTGTTTGGAGAAGCAAGTCCATGGGCAGTGTGTGGAGTGAGAAAAGATGTAGGCCACTTACTGGTGGATGCTTTGATAAACAGTCCTAACCAGGGAACTCCAGGTCAAAAACTGCTGGCGCACCTGGGCAGAGATTGCTGGAAGAGATCCTCTGAGCAGCCCACAGCCAGGCAGTGGCGTAAAACCGTTCTACCAGGTCAGCAACTGGCCGTGTCTCAGCAGGATCCCACAAATATCACACAGACTGGATCAACAGGACTTCTTGGAATTTCTGAGTGTTAGTGTAGCATAGACTATTGCCCCTGGAACATGGTGACAGGGCTGTGCGGGTAGTACAGAAGACGGCGGTTTGCCTGTGGTTCTCACCGAGCTGTGGGGAATAATCAGTTTACCTTTTGTGTGCTCTGGGGTAGATACTTCCACAAACTTCTGCCGAGGAATGCAGACACAGTGTTGATCATCCTGCCCTGCTTGCGTATTGATCATCAGTAGCCACTTGCACAAATCCTCCAAAGCAGTAAAATGAATCATCCCTGGCTGACTAAACATTTTTATTGTTATTCACAAAAAATAGAACTTTTGCATTGCATCGTTCCACTCAATATCTTCCACCAGTTGTGGGAATTCAGTGCGATGCAGTTGAAAGGTGGTTTGCAGGGCGTTTTGGGCTGTTTGTTTGATCATGTTGTGGCCTACCAGATACTACTGGCAAAGTCTATATAAAACTGCTGGCCCAGTCCAGAAGACACTGAGCCGTATCAGCACACTGGCAGTCAGCAAGCTCACTATCAATCAGCCCTGTTTCTATTGGATCCGGACACTTTTTTGTGCTCTCAGAAGGAAAACCGGGCACTGTTGGACAAGAAAGCCTAAACCTTGTGCTAGTCCCTACTGAGTCTTGCAGAGAGCATCACTGTATGTTTAGGAGAGATTAAGACAGGTACAGTTTCTTGGGGCTTGGAGGCCAGCTGCTGGGCTTGTACAGTACATGCCTGACCTGCTGAAACTGTTAGGTGACTGGGGCATGGGCAGACAAGGCCAGTAGGTGAATGTCTGTCTGCCTGCAGTTCGCTCTCCAGAAAAAGCTACAGAGAATCACTGCATGGGACAGCAAGGGGGTACAGGTGGTTATACCCAGCATAGCGGCTGATTAGGGTACATCTCTTGTCGGGTTTCTGAAATCAAGGTTTCAGAGATGTGAATTACACTCTCATCACAATTAGTTACAAAACTGGGAGCTTAGGTACAGCTTCATACCCTTTTTCATTTGGGTTCTCTTGAAGTTGGGTGTGGGTCAGTTTGTTGAATCGGGATCCTTGGATAGGAATGAGTCTTGTGAGAGAAAACTCCCAAACTCCCACTGTCTTCTGTAACAGCAGTACTGGCAGCTCTCACCCATGAGCGCAGTATTTCCGTGCTGCTTTATCATAGGTGTGAACCAAGGCTACATATTGGATTTTAGTGATTTTTTATTTTTTTTTTTAAACTAGCAGCCCCATTATTTGATTGTTGCTATTAGCATTGTTATTAAGCTGTCAGTATTTCCTTGTGGAACTGAAGCAAGAGGAAACTAGAAATGGAAGAAAGAAATGTGGGAGAAAAAAGAAGAATAACTTTCCTGACTCTAAAAGCAGCCCTAAGTAGTTTGCTTTTATTTGTAATAAGAATGATAATCAGCCATGTTATTTCAAAATTAAATTGAATCTGAACTACTTCTGAATGATTGCCCAGGCACTCAAGCCAGATTTGTTTTAGTCCTAGCAGTTGCTGAAAAGGTGTGGTTGTGCTTCACGTCCTGTGCACACTGTGCTGATCTTATGAGTGAAATGCCAGTCTTCCCTTTCACCACTTTTGCTAAGTTAGACCATTTTTCCTTTTGAGCTCAAATGACCAGCAAACTATTCATCTTTTGATTCCTGACTTCTCAATTTTCATTACTTGGGGTCTCCCTCCCATCCTTGTCTGTCTTGTCTTCTCTAGATAAACTAAAAAGATTTAAATTGTATCTTTGTGTGGGCACTTTCCCCTATTGAAAATGCATATGAGATCCTCTAGGGCATCCAAGAAGACGGTATGTATTACAACAACTTCCAGCTGCGGTCCCGTAAGAAGAGGCAGAAGTTGCAGTATGGGTTTGTTGGTTGGTTGGTTGGTTTGGTTTTGGCAGGGATTATCTCATCCCTGGACAGTTGACTTGGTAACCCAGACCTTACTTAAAATCCTGGCTACTTAACACAATAAACAAGCAATGCAATAAAAGTGAAACACCTTGTTAAAAAAATACAACTGAAAAAATATTAAACGAAAGGAACTCTGTTTACATCTATATCATAAAAATATAAATGTGGCTTGCCTTTAATGAAAAGACTTTGCTTAACTTAACCTAAATTTCTCAAATTCCAGGTTTTATCTTCCCGTCCTTTCCCTCCCCACCCCACCTCCTCCAAAGTTTATGGCTATCTGCAGACTGGCACATCTACATGGAGCCACAACAGGACTTGACTTCTTACACCCAGAGAAAGGGACCTCATCTCTTTGTGGTATTTCCTTCAGGGACTTCTGATGTTCATGCTGCTGAGAGACCAAATCCTTCACTGGCATTTGATCTGATATGGCTTTCCTAGCAGGTGATCCTGGGGCTTCCTGTTCTCTAATTTATTCGTCTACGGAAGTAGCTTTTTTATTCAGTATTACCTCATCTAGAAGGTCTGAGGATAATCAGGCACTAAGGATTGATCCTTCATTCTAGATCTCTTCCAAAATAAAATTGTATTTTAAATATACCTAAGTTTCTCTCCAGCATCATTATGAGACTCGTATTTGTCAAATAGCCATACAGACACTGGCTGTTAAAATGTGATTTATCATTTCACTTGATTAGGAATTGCTGCTTTTGAGAAACTTTTCTTTGTCTTCTTTCTCCTTTAAACATTCTTTGATTTGTATGAATTCTACTAAAAAAATTATCATTGAATTGCTGACTGTGCCCTGTCCTCTTGTGACATTGTTATAGTGAAATATTTTAGCAGTGTCCAGACGTGCCCTGTGATGGCAAAGGCAGCCTCTGCAGCTTCTCCAGGAAGTGTTTCTGACCTGAAGGTCTATAGGGCTTTTATACAGTTCTATGTAGACTTTGAGTCGTGCATTTGTGGGACACTGTGTCGTGACAGGAGTGTCCAAATGTGAGGCTGTGACAGACAGGGCAGTTCTACAGTATTTGTTTTCATAGGTGTCTGAACTCCCCTTCATTTTGGGACTGGAGCATCCCTGGGAATCAACCCTTGTGTGGATGCGCATATGGACAATCACTTGAAGAGGAAAAAGTTGTTATTGGTAAGTAACTGAGTTCCTCGAGTTGTGTTGTCCATATGCACATTTACAGCATGCGTACCTTTTTCTCTTGCTTAAAAATCTTGTGGTTTGTGCTGTTTTTCTACACAACAGGAATGCTTGAGTTTAGAAGAACTGAAGGCAGGTAGATTTGCTCTATCGTTTTCTATCACATATGTGCCGTGTGAAGGGGGTGGTTCTAATGTACCCCCACAGGTCCTACTAAGACTAGAAGTCCCTGGTTTGAATGCTTGGGTACACTTCTACCTTCAATGCAAAGGTCTGCAGACAATGCATCTGAAGGAGTACACAGCTACTGGTAAGTAACTTCCTTTCTTTCCGAGATAGACAGCGAATAGAAGAAAGCAAGCGTGCCAAGAGTAGGGTGGTTAATGAAAAACAAGACAAAATAGTAACCTTTTTTTTTTTAATTAAACCTGCTGTTTTAACTGAAAATAACAATCTTTCAAGCTTTTGGGTAAACGATCACTTCAGTTGATTGCTCAGGTTCATTTCCAAAGCCTTACAGAACTAATACGCATCCTGTCACTGTAATTTTTTGATGTAAAAGTTCACTGTATTTTGTTTCTTCCAGAGTCCTCCAATGCATCCACCTTACACAGCTGAATTTCTGCCCTCTAACTGGCCTTGTGATACATTTGATGAAAACAAGAAGACAGAAGAAAATCTTGAAGCTCTGTTTCGGGTTGCTGATGAGATGTGTTCATCACCCAAAGCTGACGTGGTGAAAGTGGAACCTGTGGAGAGCCAGTGTTCATCCCCTCAGTCTAACAGAGGCCAACTGGTGAATATTGAGAATATTGATACGCCTTCTTCAACTGAGGAAAGCCAACTGGAATCTCTTAGTCCTGTAGCTTCAGACACATCATCTGTGATGGGAGTAGATCAAGCAATAACTTGTTCTCCATCACAGCCTTCTGAATTTCTCTGTGCTACCCATGCCACTGCATCTGTAGAAAGGGCTGCTGCTGGAGTAATGCAGGAATTTGTGACCACAGGGGAAGCACGTGGAAACCTGAGAGAACAACCAGATCACTGCCCAGCTCAATCCTCGGTCATGTTTGTTCAGGAAGCACCATTCAGTCCAGAGCAGGTAGGGGGTAAAGGGAGATAAAACAACATCTTTTTTGAGATAACTCTATTCAATAGCAGTGGTAGGGTCTGGATGGACAGCTTCTTAATATTCTTTCCTGTTTAAGAACTGCTTCTTTAATTAAGCTTTTAATGGACAGTGAAGGGTTTGCTTGGTAAAGCAAGATTTAAAAAAGAATGAGGATGTATCCTGCGTTAATGAGCATGAGATGTGTTAGCCTGTGTTGGCCAAGTTAGGTACTCATTTGCATGGGAAAAATACATAGTGCAGGGGTACTCATTTTTCAGGTTATAACATAGTATCTTTAATCTTAATTAAAAAAGAGTGTTTTGAGAATTGCCACTGAAGGCAAAGATTTTTGTTTAAAATATAGATAAATGGTTAGATTGTTTCTGATAAGCAGTTATTAAGTTTCTGTTTACTGTGGAAAGTATAGTTTGTTGATATTTGAATAGTATAAAGCATCTTCATTGGTTTATACTTTGTGGTGTTCGGCAAGTTGTAATTGTACTTTGGTTTGCCTGTGCCTGGTCTTCCCTGTATACAAAATTGTTAAATCTCGTGTGCATTCTAGATGTTCATTTTTGTGTACGTGTTGATGCTACTGTTGTATTTTGCTATCAGTATCTTGATGCCTTCAGTAGAGCTTGTAGCTTGGAAATCCTCAGCTGGTGCAAGCTTGATTGTTCTTAGTCATCTTCCTCCTGGGTATCTTTATAGAAAGAGATGTGTATTCTGATCAACGCTCTGCAAAGCTCAAGTCTAGACTAGACTGTTCAGCTCAGTACTGCGTAGAGAATGTCCTTGTCTAGTGCCTACAGAGATGGCAGTACTCCTTAACGAGTGTCCACTCATTATCTTAAGTGTTGACCGCACTTTAAACATTGTCGGTTTTGACAACTTTGAAGTGCGTTTTTAGCAGTATATTTTTCTGTTGTTGAAGGCCGTTGGAGTTTGTTGCCCAAATCTGATACATAGGGAAGAGCAAGAACAAGGCATGCACAGAAAACAGGGCGTTCCTCCTTATACCTTCCAACTCCTTTCAACTTGAGGACTTGGAATGATACCGTATACTTAATCTTAGGTTTCTCTTCTGTGGACTGAAGTCAGCCCTTGAAACGATGTCAATTTTAGCATAGTGTCCTTTGACCAAAGAGATACTTTGCTCATGATCTGTTGCACAAAGAGCGTCCTTTTGTTCCTTTTGAGCATGGCTTTTACTAGCTTCATGGGTTGTTTCCTGGTTTCTTTCTCAGAAGAGACGTTCAGCTGTCATCCCTGGCCGCTTTCTGCATGTCACTTGTCATTTTGCAGATCTCTCACCACCGCCTGCTTGGTAGTCTTTTTCCCTGGCTGTACAGTCCTGCTGGAGTTTCCTCTGTGTGGCAGCTGCTCCGCACCTCTGGTTAGCTCTGGGTTTGTTCTCGACTTCTTCCATTTCTCCTACATCCTTTTTTGAAATGAGGAGAGCATTGAAGTTGTGGGAAAACTATCCATTTTTACACTGGCACAAAGGTGTTTGCTGTTTTGTTCTCTATTTCTTTCACAGTATTTCCTAACATTTACTTGCTCTTGTGACAGCTAGTGAGCCTTGAACTGTCCTCCTCATAGAACTGAGAGTTCAGTAAAAACCTGCTTTACTCTACTTTCCTGATTTCCTAAAAGATAGCAAATTAAAGAACAATTCTTTACATGAAGAGTTAGTGCATTCAGCAGTTCGGATCCAGCGTTGTCCTCTTAGCCTCAGTGAATTCCTGTCCTATACTTTTACAGGTTTTCGCCTTTAACTGGCATATTTTATTCCACTCCAACTCATAAGAAATATTTTATTTTCTTCTTAAAGTGGAGATACAACATTTCTGTAATGCTTGATCAAGAGGAATTTGCCTCCTATCTTACTCAGTCTCCTTGGCTATCCTTCTATCTGAAGGTTGAAACTCTTGCTTTCTTGGGGAAGGTTAATCCAGCAAACCCCATTCATGTGAGTTGTTAATTTTAGTACCTTAGCCTCTCATCATGCTTCCAGCTGGGTATAGGCACAGTCCCCTTGCTGTGTTGTAAACCACGTAACCAGTGAGATGCAGTAGATTTGGCATTTTTCAATACTTGAAGTGAAAAGGCAAAACTTTCACATCCGTCAGCTTTGGTAGCTTTGTTTGATTCTCTGCCAAACGACATTTTGGGACTCTGAAACTGCAGGGGTACAAGGTCTGGGTGAAGAGTCTGTCCACAGATATGGTAAATCCACAGTCAGAAGCATGTTCACTTAAAAAAAAACATGAAAAAAGAGATAACTTGGGAAGCAGATTTGTGTGGGCTAGGCTGATGTTACTAGGATGATAATCTTACTATTACCTTTTTTTGTGTTAGATTACTGAAGAGTTGGTGTGTCAGATCCTATGAACACAGTGATAAAAAGGAATCTGAAGGGGGTACTGTGCACGATCACCTCTCTTCAGTTCCCACACACACAACTGTAAGGCTTAAACTTGGACACAGCGTTGCAAGTGCAGGTTCAACAGTGAGGGGTGAATGAAATCCCCTGGATTTGCTGGCCACGCTCGTCCCTGTGCAGCCCAAGATGGCGTTAGCCTTCCTGGGCACTGCAGCATCCCCAGGTCCTTTGTAGAAGAACTGCTAGTCAGAGTGTCTAGAGTTCTTAATAATGGTTATCCCAATATGCATTTGTGTTTTGTTTATCAAAGAATGCAGTTTGATTTCTACATCTCTGGTACTGCTTTTCAGTTCATAGTGCATCTATTTTTCTCTTTTTTAAAAATAATTAAATTTGTAGAATTGTTTCTAGAACAGTTGTCCTGTGGAGTATCCAAATTAGGATGCTTACTTGAGAAATCTTCCCTTCTCTCACTAGTTGGTTAAGGCAGCTTGCTCATTTTTCTGCAACTTATTATTATGCAAATGTCACCAGGAATGGAGAGATTTAGATCATCACTCATGAAATTTGGATTCTAGCTGGTAAAGGTAGTGAACTACAGTCTTCCTTCCTTCTCTGTTTTTGTGCTTCGGAAGGAGTTGTGGTTCAGAGGTTAGACAAAGGGCATTGGTAGCCCAATGGTTTTCATGGTTTTCACCTGGCCTTGTTAATAGTACTAGTGCAGTACATACAGACAGCACATTTCAAAGAACAGATAGTACAGTGGTATTTAGCAAGTGCAGGAGGCGCGTTGGGGGGAACTAGCTCTCCCTGGAGTATTCAGTTACTGTATTTGCACAAGCCTTTTTGAATATTATTATACAACTTTGTCAAAGAATGTATATGTATTTCTATTGGTGTGCATACACATTGCCTTTTATGTACCTAAGATTCAGTAATGACAGACTCAGGGTGGAGACTGTGATTTTTGGAAATGCTAATATCTTCTTACCAAGTGTGGTGACCTTTTGTCTTCTGTAAATTCACACATACCAGTTTTCAAAAACTTTTTTTTCCTTAATAGAAGGAAACGTTGCAGGCTCTGAACAATCGTTCATCTTTAGGATATTGATTGATAGGATATTTGCAGAAGAGATGAATATTCTAGAACAGGTGATAGTGAGCACATCTTTCTGTCTAAAGGTAAACTCCAAGGGCTGAACTTTGGGCCTTTACTTCTCAATGGAATAAAAACAGACCTTGGTTTTTTGGCTTTTTTTTTTCTTTTTTTTTTAATCTACAGATTTTTGCCACATGATCTACAGATTTTGCCACAAATATACCAGTTCAGTCAATGGTTGCCTGCAAAATACATCTGGAGCAGCAGCAGAGGGCTCCAAAAAGCAAGCAACACATTATAATTTAATGTCTTAACAATTGGGTGGGGTGGAGTGAGATTTCCAACCAGAAATGTGCGGCTCGCATGTGTAGTTTTGCATCACACAGCTCTGTCAAGTTGTTTGAACTAGATCTGTCATTACTAATACACGTGTTGGTAACAATGAGTGCACCTGGATTTCTTCTAGCAGATTTCTTCTAGCTAGTTTGATAACTGACGGCAACGCTCAGGCCGTGAGGGCATGTACCCTAACTTTGTATATTCTAGTTTTCTGATGTTGTGTTTTGCTTAATACGACATTTTGTAAGAGTTTGAGTTTCAATTTGTCAGTCTTAATTCTGAGTTAAAAACACTTATTATGTATTATGTAAACCATCTAGGCAGTGTTCAACACTTGTTAGATGTCCTTTCGGAGTGGAGAAGAATAGTTGTTATTATTTTGTCCCTAAAATGATTACAAGAAAATATTGAGTGACCTTTGGTGGTTTTTTTGTTTGTTTTTTTTTTAAAGGAGAATGCTAGTGTTGAATGTGGATCCAGTACGTCAGAGACAGAAGAGAGACAATTCACTTCAGGAACCGAGCCTGTGAACAAATCTGTAGAAAAGGCAGATTCATCTGTAAAACCTAGATGCAGGAAAAGAAAACACAGCAGCAAGTCCCCTGGTAAGAAGAGATTCTACATTTTTTAGAGATTACTGAGTCAGCTCTATGAAACTAACTATTACAGAAAGGGGAGATCAGAATAGTTTAGTTAATTGTCTGTAGTGTCAGTACTTCATTGTGCCTTCAGTTAAAATATTATACTTGTACAACCTCTTAGTACACTTACAAACGTGCTTCTATAGATATGCTTGCGCTAATTACTCTTGTGTGGTAAAGGGTATAAATTATATCAGTAAATAAAACCTGAAGTCCTGGGAGTTGTGTCAGAAACCTGGATGTCACAATATTGAGATGAAGTCCATAGATATGTTTAGTGGAGGGTGACAGCGCTACAAAGGAAGCACTGAGTAATGAGGTGACGATTGAAGTAACAGGGAAAGAACCTACCAAACCGTTGAAATTAGCGTAGAAGTCCAAACTTTTGTCTCAGATCACTAATTAAATTTTGTACCAGTCTGCTGATATGTATGCTGAAACACATGAGAAAAGCAAGCAGCAGAACATGTGAGGCCAAACAATTCACAAATCTAGTAACTAAAGGAGACACCTAAATGTCCACAGATTAGAGAGACATAAGAGGACACAAAGAGGACTTTGAATCCATTCGAGAGGAAAAGTTGGTGCTGCAGCCTGAAAGTCTCGCAAGAAGCTATTTCCCTCACAGCTGTTCATCAAAGAGCTGATTGTAGAGTTTGAAGAGCTGTTGCTCACTTCAAAGGGTACTTTCTAGATTCCAGATAATGATGCTAGTTAATAATTCAGCTCATAACGCCCATCAGTTTCAAACATTTAAGTAAGGAATAAAGTCTTTTTGTCAGGAAGCTGAGAAAGAAGGTTGGATGCCATCTTGAAAGAACACAGGCTTTTGTTTAAAATGCAGAATTGAGAGTTCTTGTTCAATTACTTCCTGGTACCATGGATAATTAGCAAACTTCTCAGCTTTCATATCTACAGCAAAACATTTGCTTAATATGCCAGTTGTAAAGTTATGTACAGGAACATTTTGGAAAGCATTTCCGTGGGATTGTTCCACAGAGATGAAACACTGTTACGCTAATGCTAATTAGCAACAATTAGCGTAGAGTCTACTCTCTGGGAAATGTGATAGTGATCCAGGTCTGCGTTCCCAGTGTTGTTCCTTTTGGGCTTGGTGTGCGTGTGAAGGGTAGACAGACAGCACACCTGAGCCAAACCTGGTCAGGCTTAAGTTGGCCCAAAATGAACTGGGCACATGATACAAGGCTGGAAGCCGACACGGCCCATCTCCTGCATTTCAGCTGTGCGCCTGAAGCAGGCAGGTTTAAATATAAGCTGACTTCTGTCGCTCTGACTACATGTCTGTCTGTCGGTACCTCCTTTCCTCTGTGAGTCTTGGGAGACAACTTCTTCCTCAATCTTGCTGTGCAAAAATATTGCATCGTGAAAATTTCCAGGTGTTTTCTTCACAACTTACCCTCTGACAGTGATTGAGTCCTGTCTGTCTTCCTCTTTTCCTTTGGGCACTCATTTGCAAGTTTTCTGAGCCCGCACTTTGATATGTATCCTGCTAGAGAGAAGGCTTTTGTTCCATCTGTTTCAGTAGGGTGCTGACATGATTCGCTTTTCTTTGTCATGTGGTTCTGGATATCACACAGTGAGAGCCAACATAATGTGGTACCAAAGGCCACTGCAATGAAGATGGAAGGAGAAGTCACTTCTGTGACTGGGAGCAGCTCTGGGCCGAAACTAAGCTGGTAATCTGTACAAATGAGCCAAGAATCAAAGCCTCCCTTGTGGAGAAGGCGTTACATTCCTTTGAAGAACTAGGCCCGATTTCTTTGCCTTTTTGCAGCTATTCTGTAGCAAGAGAGATAGCTCTTGTCTTACTAAAGTGCTGTCCCCAGGATTTCCCTCCGTAGCTGCCAGCCCATCTCTGCAGCTCCTTAAATCAGTGAAATAGGTTATCTCTTTTCTTCAAATGAAAACCAATATACTTAACCAACTTCTCAGCGAAATTTGAGTTTACCAGTTCTAAGAACATCCCGCCAACCAAGGGTCAAGATGAAAGGTCTCTCTAGTCCATTGTCCTGTCTCCATCAGTATCTTTGGCATTTTTATACTATTAAGCAGAAAAGGCCTCAGTAAACTTTTCTTCAATTAATTTTTCTAGTCACTTTTTGAAGCCATGCAAACATTTGGCATCCACTGTGGTTTTTGTAAGTTAATGTCATTAACATAGGTTAATTACACAGCGGGTGAAGAACCCTCCTCTTTGTTCTGAATGCAAGTGTTCGCTTTAGCCATATCTTTGATCCTCATCCACTAATTGTCTTTGTACCCGACAGCTGGCAGAGGGACCCTGTTTTCTTTGGTAGCAGGAGGAGAGGAGCTATTTGTGAGTCCTCCTGGGAGTCAGAGGCTGCAACAGAGGGTGCAGAACTTTATTCAGCACTAAGATACATCATTGTGAATGCGTATAGGCCGTGTCTTCTGTTCCCTTCCCACTCTTTTTCTTGTGAGACAGTGAGTATGGCACTCTGGTTCCTGGCCTGGTTATCACATTGAGGTGTGAGGGGTAACTCGCCTTTCAGGGACTGCTTTTTTCAGTCCCAGGCTCTTTCTTAGGACATAGATTTGAAGGTGCTGATGATGCATCTTCTTCCTCCGCTACTTTCTAGTTGAGCTCATCTATGAAATGGGATTTTTGGAATAAATCTGTCTGCTTATGTTGGCAGCATAGGCAGCACTTGCAACAGGAGTCATTTTGGACTTACGAATGATTGATAGGAACTCTGTAAATTCTGCACGTATCCTTCCCCAGCTCCTCTGCACTGTACTCCGCAGGTACGCTCCGGTAGTGAATATAGCTGTGCTGGACCTAATACCTGTGCTTTGGGCTTCCTCTCCTAAAGCAGTACATAAGAAGGACCAGATTCTGATTGGAGAAATTTTTGTTTGCAGCCCTTTCTGGGAATAGGAATCTTAGAGCGGAGCAGGGGAATTTGTTACTTCTGGATGTAAGCACTTAAGCCGATACTGATACATTAAGAAAAAAGTATTCTTTCTCAATGGCTGTCCATATATTTTTTGTGAGTCTAGTCCTTCAAATAATCTGTCAACTTCCTCTAATTTTTTTTGCTATAAGAACACAGACGTAATACCAAGATGCTACTGACTCACATGAATCCATCATAATCATGCTGCAAGGTGCCCTAGACATTTACCACCCACTCCCATGCCACTGCAGTTGTGTCACTACGCGTTCCCTCTCATTCGCTGCAAGGTAAATAGATTTATAGGTGCAATTGCTAAGACCAAATCTTCATTCAGGCAAGGTCTCCTGTGCTATCATATGTTCACTTGAACTATTTCCTACACCTTCCAGAAAAAAATAATTTCATTTAGTTCATTAGTGTTCCTGGTAGGTCGCAGTGAGATCTCCTACAGAGGTGTTAAGGGTGGGGGGACAGGCCTGGCCCTGAACTCTTCAACATCTGCCCTCTGAAACCCAAAGTGAAGTTGCTCTCAGGAGTTTGAACTGCAGCTTCTTGCTCCAGGTCAGCTGCCGTTACCTTTACTTCATTCTCTATTCAGTGAAGAACTTTCATACGACCTGTCCTGGCAGTCTGCTAGTTTGGATGACTGCATGTTAGACACTGTCTCCTAACTTTACAGGATCCAGAGTCACATTGTTACTAGCCCCCTCGTTTCTCCATCTCCAATCTGTGCATTTTCCAGATTTATTCCCAACAGTTTGCTTTGACAGGAGGTGAATGTCAGAAAGTGCAGAACTGGTGACTATTGGGCAGGAACTTTGTAATATAGAAAAAGAACAAGGGCTGGAGTACTTCTCCCAAGATGTGCATGTGTCTGTTTAGAGAATAAAGATCACCTGGGTGACGTTTGCAGTGGTGGTGCTGTTGTGACTTTATCGGGGTACTCGTTCACTTTCTTGACCAGCAAGGTCTGGCCATACATTGCAAGTATCCCCATTTTGCTGTGGATCAAGGTAATTTTCAAAAAATGAGTCTCTTGTTTGTCCTGTCTGTGACGCCACGAGTTTCCTCTAGGAGCTTGGCACCGGCTGTGGCATACTTTGAGGCCTTTATGGATGAATGAAGGTATATGTGACAAGCAGAATGGGCATTTCTGTAGATCCTGTCAGGGTTTTATAGTAATTAACATTTGGCAGTTGGTATCCATGGCAGTGAGTGCACATATAAATAATATATCTTGAAGAATGGGAGCACTTTTCTTATAATTCATTCTGTTACTGTTTTATATTTAAAGTTTTGCAAAATTAGAATAATTGCTATTCTTTAAACAGTAAGCCTCAAATTCTCAAGTTACGGTCTGCCTTTCAGGCCATACTTTATAGTACCTGCTAGAAGTCCGATGGCTCTGTGCGCTGCCAAGTGAAACACAAGGACTGGTACTCACTCGGTATTCCCTTTTCTTCCTAGATCTCCATCGGCTGGTGGACATAGCCTGCAAGCAGGGGTACTTTCCCAAGGAAGAAACAAGAGAGTGAGAAGTGGGTGACAAGTATGTGAAAATGTGCAGCAGCTGCCAGCTGGGTTCCCGGCTCCGACTCCAGCGGCAGCGCTGTGCATACAACCGTCACTCTGGGTCATTTCAACTCTGCTTAGAAAAAAAACCACAACCAAACAAAAAACCTCTATATTTTGCTTTCATTTTAACTTTGTAGGGTATTAGTTACTGCATTTTTTTTACCCCACTTCCATTCCATTTTCTACCTGTCAAGTTATAAAGCATCTAGCGGTGAGAGTATTTAATATGAAGTAATTACTTAGCTGCTTGTATTCTTTAGATCTGGAAAGTCTGAACTTTTTGTAAACAGGAAGCCTGAAAAACTTTCTCAAAAGTTTCTTACTGGGAAGCAAATTGTTTTTAGTGCTGTATTTGGAATCTTTTTATTTAACGTTGTTGGAAGCTACGGTATGCTGGGCAGAGGTGGTGTTTGGGACTCTCACTGTCTTTGCTTGAAGTCATACTGTGGCCCTTTACTGGGAATTGTGTGTGAAACAAAAGCGTAGGAAAGTCACAAGATTCCAGGTCTGAATGGGTCAGGGATTTCGGGAGAGCAGCTATAGGAAAGATGAGCTAATTTTCTGAGTGATTAACCAGGAAATGCTCTTCCTTCCTAAACCAATGCTCTGTTTCAGCAGCAAGTGTATCCTTTCTGGTAGGTATCCATTACATATGACAGCTGCTGATCTTTTACATTAACGGGGAATTCTTCTGTTTTAATAATTTTCTTTTGATTTTAATGGTATCTGTAATGATAAGTTATTTCTTGGTTTAGTACTTTGTTTTAAATAGGTCTTCAAAATATATTTTTAACTTTTAAAGTATGATTGTATTTATATTGATAGTAGATCTTAAGTTTTTAATAGTTATGCATCTATATTTATGTTAAAACACCGTTTGAAGGATAAAGGAGGCACATTCTATATTTGCGTCGTTAGGGAAATACATGTGGAAAAGCACTTAAAACATGAATTTAATTGCTTCGTGCATATTCATACTTCTTTTGTAATTAATTAGAGACAGCCCTGAGCAAAATGGACAAGAAAGGAGCAGAGAGGATTTATCGGGACCACCTCAGTTATGCCCTCTGGAGCTTTGGGCACCTTCTGGCCATGGTCAGGGTGTCCTGAGTGAACACGGAGCGGTGTGCTCAGGATGAGCTGAGACGAAACCTTTAATTACTCACCAACGGTCCAAACTAGCCAAATGCGATCTGAGGATGCTGTTAGGTAGGACAAGTGGGAGTGTTACCATCCCGATTGTCCTCGGATTTGTTGCTCTTTATCCTATGTTAGATATGTGCAGTGCCGTGCCAGTTGAGGTGCTCACATTCAAATCCTCCTGCTCAACTGAAACACTGTGGAAAGCATTTCTCGGAGAGTTTTCAGGTAGTTAAAAGGACAAGACGTTTGATAACACTGCTGCAGCTTTGTCACCTGAGTTTAGTTTTCTGCTCCCCAGCTGACGTGGCTTGAGAGCGGTGGGTAAGATGGAAATAGCGGCCGGTCTGTATGTCCTGGGGTGGTTTGTGCCATTAATAGTAACCGGGTTTGAGAGCCGCGATCTCGCCTCCTGGTTTCCAGGTGTAAGGAGATGGAGATCACAGGAGTTCAGCCTTATCAAACTGCAGCTGCTACCTCTTCAATTCAAATAAAATACAAAGGGAACTTCTTAGCTTACCTTCCTTGCTCCTCTTTACCGCCAAAAGATCTGATACTTTTGGAGGCTGAAGTCAGGGGAGCCTTAGTGTCTTAATGCTCTATGATTCTAAAGACAAATGATGAAACCTTAGTATTAAAATTTTTTAATATGTTAGTTTTAAAAGGTTATGGAGCTGGATCTCCCGCAGTGCAGCACTTTCAGAATACACGCGCTTGTAAATTCAAGTTATCCTTAACCAACGCACGGACGTGCTGTGAGAGAGCACAGGAGAAAGGGCACTCGCTACTTTAGGAAATCAGTATAATATTGCAGAAGGCCTCACAAGTCTCAGGTAACTCGAGATTGAATGACTAGCCTTTCAGCACCTTGACGTGGATGTAGTTCAGTTAGTAAATAATAAGTAACTTCTGTAACAAGGTGTTTTTAACTATATTCTTGTTAGTGGGAACGGAGTAGGATTTGGTTTACCTCGCGGATGTCCTTTTGTACCCCTGCTTAGGCAGCACGGTTGCAGCACTCTGCAATAAATTAAACTTCTAAACTGAAATGGGCGTTGCGTTTCTATTTTCTCTGTGTTTTAAATTACAAATGACAGAGTATCATAGTTGAAAAAAATGCTTCATGTTTCAGTAGTTCTTGCTGACACTTTTATCAACAGATAACCATTACCACATTGGACAGATTTGAAAAAGAAGTGGACCAATTATTTTTTGGCAGAATTTACTAATTTCTGTGGAGTGACTCCAGTTTGGTTGCGTGTGTAAAAAAAAGCCCCTCACCAACCTGCGCTGTCCCGAGGGCGCGTTCCCGGGAGCGACGGCGAGCGACCCCCGGCAGGGCGGGGGGCTCAGGCGCTGTCTGCGCACGGGGCACGCTGGTTTTGCATTAATCTCCGAGCGCCCCCCCCGCGAAGCACCACTCCATCACCCGCCGAGGTGCAGATTTCCAGTTGCAACCTTACTTTGAGGTTATAGGTCTGACCTGCGGCATTATTCACCTCTCGGTGATGTCAGAGGAGAAGAACAGTTGAATTCCAGACCTCTGACATCAGCCTGACCTGAAACCTCCTCGCGAAGGGGCTACTGAATCTAAATCAGCCGCGGCCAGAGCAAGGCAGAGCCCCGCCAGGGCCGGGGGGCTGCTCGGCGCTGCCCCTCGGGCCGGGGGCGGCGGGTGCAGGCGGGCGGCNACTTTGTGTCAGCAGGTAGGAGAGCGCCGGCCGTCCCGGGGGAGGACACGGCCAGCCCCGGCCCGCCCGCCCCGCCGCAGGACCTGGGGGGGGTCGGTTGGGCTTTTTTTTTCGGGAAGAAAAGCTTTTCCGCAGGCGCTGCCGGGGCTGTCCGGCGGCTGGCAGCCCCCGCGCCCGCTGGAGCCACTTCCCTGCCCGGTAATGGTCCGGCAGCGCGCCGGGCTTCCCTGCCGGGCGGCTGCTCATGCTCCAGGTTTTCCTTTCCTTCGTGCTCCCAGCCTTTAGAGCGGATAATTGCGTTTGCTGTAGCGAGAGGAGAGACTTTGGTATTTTAAAGGAGTTCTTCCGAAGTGTTTTGGGGTTCTTTCTCAGGTCTGTAGCTTACATGCGGACACTTCACTTTCAGCCATGCCTGCCCCAGGAGCTTTCTGTCTGCAGTAATTTTCTGCCTTTGATCTTGCTGGATTCTCTTTCGGGCTGTGGAGCTCCACTCGCACCTACCTGCCTGCTGCATGTGTGCGAGAGAGAGTTCCTTCGGTTTTTTTTAAATATTTTTTTATTATAAATACCAAAATCTTAATTTTTTTTTAAAAATAAAGACCAAAACCAAACATCATCAGACCCACACGGTTTTCTTAAGCTACTGGAAGTAACTTTTGCCTAGGATATACAGCAACATTTCCATCCGTCCCAGCCCCTGCGGACTCCAGCACGCACACTGCCGAACAGGTTTGCAGATTTTTTTTTTTTTTTAAATCGCTTTTTCTCTTCATAGCTGTGTGATCACTATAACTTTGGTTTTAATTGAAAATATCCTCTGTCTGAATTCTCCCAGTTATGAAGACTCCTCGGTATGTTTCATGTGACCTTTGGGCAGACCATGGAACTTTATATTTTATTTTGTGGGGCCTTTAGTCGGGATCTTCTTAATGTGTGCTTGGAAGTGGTCATACCGGAACTCAGGCGCGCACAGAAATAGTGCGAGAGAAACCAGATATGCTGTAACTTTTTGCTTGATACCTGTTTGGCTTGGTATCTAAAGCTTTTAAAGTGTTTTGGGGCCTTTTTATTTCCTGGGAACTTGAAACTATGAAGAGAAGCTCCGTACTTAATTAATTAACCTCGAGAACTGCACCCGGAGTCAGACTCTGAACGTGGATCGCTAGGAGAAAAGTAAAGCTGCTCGCCAAACGTGAATGAAGCACTTCTGGCACAAGAAGGATGGAAGGGATCAACTCGATTTGGAAGAGAACGGTACAGAAGCAAACTTTCTTTTCACCATAAATTCAAGAAATACCTCCTGCATAATTTCTGAGAAGGATACCGGTAACTGCGGATTGTGTTGAGCTTATGTTGTGGGAAAAGCTGGCAAGAAGGTGAGGTGTCTCTCAAGGGTGTTTGAGATGGATGTTTTGAACCTGTGGATCTTCCTAACTCTTGGGCAGGAGACACGAGGGCACCACGTCCATGGGGAGAACTCCCCGTGCCTCATCTCTGCGGCACTGACGAGTTCCCAATGCTCCCTGGAGTTCCTGTAGATCTGAACTGATTTCTTGCTTGCAACCTGTTTCGCTGATCTTTCCGGATTTATCTGCTGGAGGAGGGACTCATAACTTAGGATATTTTTTTTTAGTTTGTTTGTTTAAAATATGCCTTTGAGCTCCCAGCGGCCTTTGAGCACGTGGCACCAAGGAAGAGAAACGGTGATGGCGAGAACCGGAGAAGTTGTGCGGTGAGCAGCGCTGGCGGTGCCTGAGCCCCTCTCTCCTCTCTCTCCCGCCTCCCCGTCGCCGGGACCGCACGCTCGGACACCTGACGAGCTTTGCCGACGGCTGGAGCCCGCCGCAGGGTGAGGACGCGTTCCGGAGCGGTATGTGTGGCCGGAGCCCGCTGCTGCAGCTGGTAGCATGAGTGCTGGCCCCCAGCTGCAGCTGGCTGTCCTCTGGCCTTGGCTGCTCATGGCGACCCTGCAGGCAGGACTGGGCCATAAAGGGCTGGCGCTGGTGGCGGCGGTCGAGTCGGAGAGGTCGGCAGCGCAGAAAGCCATCATTAGGGTGATCCCCCTGAAAGTGGAGCCAATCATTCTGGAAGGGGAGTTTGCAAACGTCGCTGAGGTGACTCCAGCCGAAGGAAAACTGCTCCAGGTAAGAGCAGCTTTATTTTATCCCACTCCATCTGCCTGACCTTCCCACTCCGATACTTTCCCCCTTTTTCTCTCCCCGCTGCTCCAGCTCCCAGCGCAATGCATTTGATTTTATTTCCCGACTGTGGATTTAGAACCGAAGCAACGAGGTGTTTTTTACGTGAGCTGTCCACCTGCGTGTTTTGTTCCTTTGTGCTCCTGCCCCCGGCCCTGCACACTGTTTTGAGGCAGAAGGGATCATGCAAATGGTTGATTCTTCATTCGGTCACAATCTGTAGCTGTGCTTGTGTTAATGTGGAATTTTGGATGTGGTTGGTTGATCCCATGAAGATTATTGCGTATCTTAATTGATGTTACAAAGCTGGGTGTATCGAGTCACATGTTGGGACGCTAAACATCTGACAGAAAACATTATTTTTCTTGGCGAAATTGATAAGGTTTTCTGTTGATAGTTGGGGTTCTGTTACAGCTAAAATACACATCCAGACTTTGCCCACCAGAACGACTGACCCTGCCAGTTGTTGCCTTGTGCATTGCCTGTGCCTGAAACTGGAATTTTACCCATACAGTGGTTCCTCTGGTGTCATCACCACGTATTTTTGTAAGTGAAATTAATGCTGGTTTCTGAGCTTCCCCAAGGAGAGAGCATCTGAACATCTCTCCAGGAGGTACAGATGCTGCTGAGACAGAGCTGAGCTACTTGGTGAACAGACCCATCTCCTGCACACGCTAAGTTTTGAGCTCAGTTTCTTGAGACCTGGTGTGTACTCTCTCCTTTCTGTTGGTAATTTGCTTGGCAGTCATGTGCTTTATTCTTGAAAGCAAAGAATGACAAAATCGCCTGCGTTTAATATTAAATCTTAATTTTTGCATGGCTTTTTCCAGTCTTGCCTCCCCAAATGTGGTATGTTGTAATATTAATTAAATTTGCAGCTTGGAAATTTAAATTAAAGTCATAAATTTCATATAGTTTTATAAGAAAAGAAATACAGTTGAGCCAGCTTTAGAACATGGTCACCTGTCTGAAAATGAAAATGGGCAATTAGTGACATTTATAAAGCCTGTTTTTCCACACCTTTTGAGCTACCCTGAATGAAAGCTATGCTATAAAATTATATTACCAGGCTGAAAAAAAATCTTAGACAAATGTACTCAAGGTCCTGTTCTGTCGTGAGGCAATGTCCAGGAAAGTCAATATTTATTCCTTACAAAAACTACAGTGATGTCGCAACTGAGCACAAAGTATAGAGTGTGGACCTTTTCAAAACGAGATGATGATAACATCCCCTATTGTGTGATGTGTGGATGTCTTTAACCGAATGCAGTGGTACAAAGCGAGATTTTTGTGTTGCCGGCTGTTGCAGCAGCACAGACGAGGCGTTTTGAATACTAAGCTGTGAATAGTGTCAGATTTACAAATGGGCTTCATCCTTTAGAAATCATCCTCAAAATGGAGAGGGTTGGGGAAACACTAATCTAATCTGTTGCGTTTGTGTACACAGATACTGACCTGCACTGTATATGTTTTTAGGCCTTCATTCTCCACTATGTGTGCACAGGTGATTGTTCCTATTGCGTATCCCACTGAATCCAGTGCGGAAAATCATCCGGCTCTGTTTTCAGATGGCAATGTTGGGACCGGGGGGTCAGGCTGTGCCTTCTGCAGCAGGATGTTTGCCCGGTGCCAGGCACGGTGCTCTGGGAAAGCTTAGTCAAGTGTACCTGTGACCTCTCCTGTGTGTCTTACGGCGTAGTTTCTAATTCCGCCTCTATGTATCAAAACTCGGAATATAAAATACCATCTAAAATTGTTTGGGTCCTGATCCTGCGGTGGGATCCTGCCTCTGGAAAAATAAAATGGGAAACGGAGCCATAACTGTTAAGGTACAAAGTAAGTAAGAAATTAATGGGAGGAACTATTTTTAGATCGCATTTAGATAGTCAGATATTAAATACATGTGAATTAGACTTTATTGGGACATCTCATTTTACATGTGGTTGTCAACATCCCAGTCTTGCAAAAACGTTAGGTCACGTGCTTAACTTTGGTGTCATTGGAACTCTTCTTGAGATAAACTTCAGCCTGTTCACGCATACCTGCACAATTGGATCTTTCTATGTAATTTAGGTACATAACATGATTATCTTTACAGTTAATGAGTTAAGAAGTCTAGTTTTTACACCATTTTTGGATGGGTCTTCTTGGTTGTGCCAAACTGTTTAAGCTGCAGTCAGGCCTCATGCCCATGGCAGGAGCACAGGAGCTGCAGAGCGTAGCTTGGGAAAGAAGAGTGGCTGGCCCAGTCCTGTTTTCAAAGCAATGCTCTCTTAGCTCAGTGGTATAATAAGATTGCTTAAGGATAAGTGGTGCAGAGTTGGCCCTGTATTCAAGTAAAGCTCTCTTTAACTTATAATTATCTTCATAGTGTTCTGGTCAATATATATTTTTAGAAATACATTCTTCATTTAATACAGAAAATCCTGCACGTAAGTGATGGAGCCTTGGAGCCTCACCAAATGTACTTCTGCCAAAACGTTTTCTTGCTTTCATTTCTCCCTGCCGTATTCTCTAGGATCGTCTACAGAAGTGGACTTTGATCATAGTGTGTTATGTTCTTAGAAGCTAACTTGAAAAATATCTTCTTTACCTGTAATAAAATAACCTGAATGTCGAATTCCTCCTCACCCCCCTTGCCCCTGTGACTGGTTCTTCTGGGAAATCTCTGGATTTTCAGTTTTGCAGGTCACTGAGCAGCGGTGGGTGCCAGTTGGGTGCCAGGCAGCTGCCCGGGACCTGCCCGCCGCCCGCCTCTTTCAGTTAAACCAGGCAGCGTTATGGCTGGCACTTTGCACGATGCAGGATGATGCAAAGGGAGAGGAATTTCTCAAGTAGGCAGAGCCACTTAAGACTTTATAGGTCAAAAAACCAACACCTTAGACTTCTTACAGAAATCATCTTCAAGCTTGTGCAGAGCTCAAGCTTGTTCAGATAGCACATGCTCTAAGCGTTAACTGTTGCTTAACACAGGAGAAGTAGTGGTGTGAACTGGTTGGCTGTTTCCAAATGGCTGGAAGTTTAGATCTCTGCTGAGCTCACTGCAGGGGCCTGGGCTGCTGCTGAAAAAAAGCCCCGGGGAAGTCAGAAAATGGCCCTGTATTAAAGATGGAAGAACCAAACCTTTTAGACAAGTAGCTGGAAAGAACGTATTTGTATCTTACTGATAACGGGCAACCCATGAGCAGCTAAGGACTCGGCGTGCCCTCCGAACCGCAATTCCCGTAGC
Organism: Dromas ardeola; assembly: GCA_013398915.1. NCBI lineage: Eukaryota > Metazoa > Chordata > Aves > Charadriiformes > Dromadidae > Dromas > Dromas ardeola. Next base: position 101,032 of record VYZM01015572.1, read on the forward strand.
TGTTTGCAGGTAACTCCCTTTAATGTGATTGCTAATGCAATTTTTGCAGCCTCCACTTTTGGTATTTTTGCTGCTCTGTTAGCTGATTTTTGAGGGATAAATCTTGGTTTCCTTCTTGCCCATGTGTCAGTCTCCACTTGATACTGGAGAGAGTTGACAATGTTGGTTTGAATATAGATAGGAAAACAAGGAATGTGTTGGAAAGGAAAGGAGAGCGCCACTGGAGAGACTTGAGGGAAGGAGATTTAAGATTTTTCCAAATTGAATTACAGCAGAATTCAGATGCAAATCTAATTGTGGAAGAAATAAAAACCTTTTATGTGAGAAATAGTTCAGCACTTACATTTTTTTCAGTAGTGTATATACAAGCATACATAATTAAAACTGAGCATTAGTATCTTTTTATTTGAGTATATATAACCCCAGTCTTGTATAGGAGGGAAAGGATGATGCCGTTAGTGTGTGTGGTGTGGCCAGGATCATTACAGTCTCTAGTTTTGGGGCTAGTATTTTGGAAATAATTTTAAAAGTTTGAGGAAAAATGGTATTTAAAAAGAGATAGATAAACTCAAACTACTGTATTTACTGTAGAGAAGGCGAAGCAATCGTCAATCACCAATCACTTTACATGCCTACAAAACCCTGTAGATATGTAGAACAGTGTAACAGTCTTATTTAGCAGGCAAAAGTGTATAATCAGTTTTTCCAACATGAATTATTTTATTGCAAGTTTCACAATACTTTGTTTCATTCCCGTATAATCTTAGCAGTTACATAGTTAGGTGATTGTAGGAGAAAGTCAACTTTCATTTACCCACCCAGCACATTGTTTTAACTTCTGACTGCAGGAAAAAACCTTGAGAACACAGAACAAGCTCCCTAAAGGCTCTGAAACCCAAAAGCAAGGATTGTCCTCTTTCATCTGCCCCCACATAAATAAATTATTGAAAAAGCATTATTTTTAATGTCTTCTATTTAGGGTGGAATGAGGGAGAATTAGAAGAGGACCCTGAATCATCATTTTTTAGGTGGTGTGTGCAATTCAGAAGCTGAAAATCAAGCACAGATATATTCAGAAAAGAAGCGTGGTGCATGTTCGTAACAGCAATGGTAATTAACCCTTGAAGTTGCTGCAAGGAGCCCAGCAAGATCATCCTGGGACTGGAGAGCGTTTCCATGTTGCAATGCATAGTGCTATTGGAGAATTATAATCACCTACTTAACTGCTTATAGAGGGTTACGCACCCAACCCATAAGAAAGTAAATATATTAGTAGTCTTCTATACTACTAACTCCTGGATCAACAAAAGGATGTTGAGTGCATAATGTTGACAGAGATCAAAGAAGTGGGAAAGTCTAACCAAATGATAATGGAGACTTAAATTACCTGTGAATAAACTGGTCAGATAGCACAATAAGAGTGAGTTCAAAGAAGCCATTTCTGCCTCTTGGAACAGCTAGTACTAGAGTACACAGAAAGATATTCTTGACTTAGTGTTAAGTAATGTGCAAGAACTGACTCAAAAGCTCGCAATAATTGAGCCACTTGTATTGACTGCAGCATAATAAAATTCGTTACCTAAGTACCAAAAAGTGGAACTCTGACACTAACCTTTAGAACGGGAAATTGCACTAAAGTGAAACAGCGAGACAAATGGCTCTTACAGCTTAAAAAAAAAATCTTTGGATATGACATAGATACTACTCAGGAAAGTTAAAGCAGTCTTGGGAAACATACAGAGCATTGAGTCAAGGGCAGTAATAACCCAATTCAGATACGTTGGCAAGTGTTCAGGAGACCATTTGGGCCAAACAGATCTTTTATAGATTGGACGTATAGTAGTGGTATAGGATTGGCACAGCATGCAGTACAACCTGCAGCGTAGATTAGTGTGGTTTTAGTATCAGTGTCGCATTTAAGTCTGTCTGAAAGATGAGCCATTAAAATCCGGATGCAGAGTAGGGACTCTCAGCTAGAGTTGGCTGCTAGAAAAAGTTGTTTCTGAACTTCCATCCCTCTCTTGAGCGTATGCAGAGGCTGAGCTGCAGCTTCGCACGGTGTGTCTTCTCCTTTCCTGATCCAGAAAATAGGTGGTGAGAACCTGTCCTCTGTTTAAGAAGGAGTTTGAAGGACTTTAAACTTAAATATTCCAGCTCCCCAGTGCACCATCTGGTGCTGGTCATTGTCCCAGTAGAATTATTTATGACACATGTAGGCGTAGACTCGAAGACTTTCAGTACTAAAAAGGTCACGGATCTGGAGGCCCAAGTAATTACATGGAGCAGGCATAAACAGGAGAAACAAACCCAACTGCGGCAGAGCAAAGATACATGGTCAGAAGGGTAAATCAACAGGGCTGGAGTGAGTGACAGTCAACAGAGGACTTCTGGCCACACACGCCCGTCCTGGAACATATCCAGGGAGCAAGTGGACATTTCCCAAAGATAAGCTGGCAGAGGGGTGAGATTACAGGAGAAGGGAAACGGGCCTCAGCCGTTCCTGTTGGCTGTAGTGGGGCTGGATATGCATGGCTTTGTTGGTGAAATGGTTCTGAATCATTAGAGAAATTACCTTTTGTTCTGTGCATCCATAAAACTAAAGTCTTGGTAGGCATTTTGAACAGATTACGGAAGGCTATTCTGGATTGCATGTGAATTCATTATTTTTAAATGAAAACTTTTCGAATGTCAAAGTAATACAAACATCACAAACTTTGTATGATCAAAGCGAACTCTATTGTATTAGACTTTACTTTGGACAAAAGTTGACATGCATTTTTATGTATTATATCTCTGTATTTTTCCGTGCATAGAGCTCTCAAACATGCCTAAAAGCTCTCTGTGGACTTTCCCCGAAAGTCTTACTTAGTCTGAAAACAATCGAGTTTTAACCTAAAAGGGAAAAAAGTAACAAATAAGTGCAACGTAGTTTGATCTTCAGGTCTGTCTGTCTTCAGTATCATAAAAGTCTGTGTTGCGGGGTTGCCAAGAATCAAATACATGAAATTTTGGTTTATAAACAAAGCAGAGCTGTAAGCCGAACCTCAGTACAGGGGTATATATCACACTCGAGCCATGCATTCGTATTTTATCACCCTTTTGGGCTTCCCTTCAGTCTAGATCTTGAGCTATAAACAGGAGGACAGGGTATATAGTAGACATAAGTGGCGTGGATGGTCATGGTGGTCTCTTCTGTCATTGAGTTCTGTGATTTTTTGTTTTTTATTTATTTTATTTTAATATCCCCTTATTTCACTGGCTGTAAAGAACAGGAAGCGTTGTTCTGCCTTTCATTTGCCCATAACACTTTCAGTCTGCATTAAGGAATCGTAATCACATCTCATGCTTCGGAGCTTTGGGCTTGCTGCCAGCACGGGTCAGGCGGGAGTTGGCCAAGAGTTGTCTTGGGATCTTTTCACCCTTTTTTTTAGGAGCGTCAGGGATTAGCCTTACCTCAAAACAAGGCGCTAAAACATATAGGTCAGTGTTCAAAGGTAGTAGAGAGCATATTGTTTCAAATGCTTAGGTTGTATGGATTACTCCTGTGCACAAGATGGAACAGATCACCAGATTTAAGTGGAAGATTCTTTTCCCCCGTGCAGCCACCCCGTTCAAATTATCTGAAATTTTGGGTGTGTATCCTCTTCCTATGCGGCTTGAGGCATGACTCATCTGCCGAGATCAACGGAGGTATTCTCACCTTGTCACTTCCCTCACCCTAAAGGGGCTAGTTAAGGGCATTAGTGGCCCTTTGATCTCTCTTTTGTTCTCCATCTCAGTAACTTGGTCTCCAGTGATCAAATGGGTTACTGTAATGCGTATGACTGTGCTCAGGATCAGGGTATGGCAGAAATGTAATGGATTGTCATATACAGAACTTCTGCCTAAGTAGCTGAATTAATTCCTCTGGCCATCAACTCTATGGAACAAATTAGAAGTTTTTTACCAAGTTTGGTTATGAGGACATAACACGAGGACGTGTTAATTTCGAATGTGAGCAAAGCAGTTTGGGAATTAAATTTGCTGTTGTTTTGACAAAAGTATGTAAATTCTAGTTCAAAATTACATGGAAGAATAGAATTTAGACTTCCTACTTCTAGAGCACTTCAGCAGCTCTTTTTCCATGGGGTCTTTGTTCAGTGAGGTGGATTTGCTCAAGGCTGCCGGTGCATGGCTGTAGAGAGGGTACATACACTGCAGAACCTCGGAGAGAAAGACATTGGGATTGAATTGGACCCAGATATGAAAAATGAATAGGCCTCCAGTCCCATCACAGACTCTTACAGAAGCGGTTTCCCTTACAAAGGCCCAAAAGCCCAATAATAGAGCAGAGCAGGTGCAGTGACGATACTGTCTGAAAAAGGATTCGGGGCGATTGCCACATGGCAGAGCAGAAGAGACAACAGGAGGACATCTAAGTAGTGAATGGAGAATGTTGGTTCTTTCATTAGTTTAATTTTGTGCAGGATCCTGCACAAAAAATGTTGCTTCCAGACTGTTTAAGTATAGGGAACATATCTAAGGCTATGAAAGTCAAATAACAGAGAGTGCATTGCTACAATTCCTGTAACTTCCTGCATGTCAGTGTGAATCAGAGGTTAATGCTTAGCAAGTTAATCTCTTTAGACCACCATCCCACGTAGAAATACAACTTCAAAAGCCCTATGTTGGCTGTGTTTTGCAGTAGTAAGAGAGCTGACATATGTATATCTGTTACTGCTTCAGTCTTGAATCGTGTTACTTGCAAAATTATTGTAATAACTTTTATTTACTAAGGCAGTTCTATTCCAAAATAAGTGAAACCTCACAAAGATCCAGAAGGTATAAGAAAGAGTTCCCTCTCTTCCACTTGTCATGCTGTACCTCAGTTATTCCTTTCTTCCATAAACGTCTTATTGAATGGTAGTCCTCATTTGCAGCCACGCCGTGGGTGCCCATGTGTCCGTGAATGTCAACGCCTGAGACTTCTGTCCAAACATTTCCCTGGGGTCACAAAAATGTCTCTGTTCTCCCCGTTACCCTCTATTTCATCTGGTCTCGTTCATTTAAGCGTAAGACGCCTCAGGTCATATAGTTCCACTCAGCTATTTTTTTCTACTCATCTACTCTCCAAAGCTTCTTTCTTTTCTCTTTTCTCATTTTCATCTTCCTTTTTGCTCAGAACAATGTTTATTCTTGTTGGTTTTCTGTATGTGGTCTTCTTGATCATTATGGATGCACAAAATGGTTTAGGCTGTTGCCTGGCATCATTTGCCGCCAACACTTTTCTCTCTTCCATTCTTTTCTATGATCATCTGGTCTTTGCATTATCTCCTTCGGAGGACCTCTGATCTCCATTTCATCTCTCAAGAGGAAGATGGGTCTACCAAAAGCTGTTGTTTGTCAACTTTGTACAAAGTACATACCTCCGTGAGAGATGCAGATCCCTGATGTGAGTGATGGACGAGCCCCATCGGCCTGTACAACATGCAGCTCCTACAAGCCCTATGGCAGAATAATTTTTGTAGGTTCTTGGTTGAGAAATCACCACATGCCATTTCTGACAGTTGCACCTAGTTGTGGCCTGAGTTGGTGCCAGCCCATGTCTTTATGCTCCATCGCGGACTGCCTCTTTTACGGTTGCTTTCTCCATAAAACAAAGTCTGGGGGACAGGTCCCTGCTGAGCCTTCCCTGAGAAAGCCAGCCATAGCTTTCTCTTGCAGGACACCTGAGTGGAACATCTTGGGTCCACAATGACATTGCAGAGCCTTCAACCAGCCGGTAACTTCTATGAGCTGAGGGAGATGAAGGGGCAGGAAATGCAGCGGTTACGGGGAGCTTCAGCTACATCCACTGCACCTCAGGAGCTGCCAGTCGGAGCGCAGAGGGGAGAAGCAATGCTGGCCTTGGCCTTCTCCAGGACCTCATTCTAAATCCTGATTTTGAAAAGCGGCTCTGTAACAGTGATAATAGTGTATTTTGTTCCTGCAAAGATGTTGAGAGAGAGGCCAAAAAGTCATCCACAGTTGTGTTTTAATTCAGAAAGGGGAGTTACGTGAAACCAAATAAGGTTGTTAAAATGAAGCTGAGAGGGCAACTAAGAGTTCTGTCCTTGCAGTTGGCATGAAGGTATTTAAGGACACTACAGTAGGAATTAAGATTGAATGTACGTCTCAAGAAATACTTGAAAAATTATAAAAGGAATTAGCATACCTAAACATAAGGGTAAGAAAGTATATGAAAGCATCCTGAAAAAGCAAAAAAATTTGGTAAAATGAAAAAGAAAAGAGGAACAAACTAAAAATATGTAAAAACATAGTGAAAAGAGGAAAAAAGAAATAACTTGAAAATGATAAAAAACTAATAATAGATTCTCTTCAGTCACATCAGAAGCAGAAAGCTTGCCTGACAATCTGTAGGACCTATAAAAAATTGAAGTCTGAAAGATGCGCTCAGGGCAGCTAAGTTCATAGCAGAAAAATGAATGCAATTCATTTTGTGCCTTTATCTGTCTCAAGCTGAAATGTCTGTAGATGGTGATGTAGACAGACAAAATTAACATTATCAGTTGCCGGGATCAGATGGTATTCACCCAAGAGTTGTGGAGGATGACATCGTTGAACTATTAACTATGTAGATGAACTCTTGTTTAAAATCACTGGAAGGTGGCTGATGTGATACTGGTTTTTCTCTGGGCGCCAAGTCATCCACAAAAGTCCAGACCAGTAACATCTGTGTGGAGAAAGTTGGGAGAAACTGTAATTCAGAGTGTAGTAAGTGGATGCGAAGGAGTCAACAGATATATCAGTTGGGTAGGTCCAGCTGAATTCCCAAAATGTCTAAGTCCCTTAGCGAAGGCTTTTAGGGAAACTAAGACATGGAATAAGAAGGAGGCTCCTGGATAAAGTAATGGTTGGAAGATAAGAAGCAGATGGTAGGAATAACTGGCAGATTTTCACAGTGGAAGAAGCTGAGGACTGTAGTTCTGCAGGCGTGTGTGCTGGTAGCCGTGCTGTCCCGTATGTTTAATAAGCACATGGAAACTGTGTGCTTGGTAATATTTCAGAGCTTTCCAATACCTTAACTAATTTGGAATAGTGAAGACAAGGATCAACTATGAAGCATTGCAGAAGAACATTGGAGATTAAATACTGTAAGGAGATACATGTGGAAAATCAGAAATTTCTTTACATTAAGGTGACAGGCTCTGAATTGTCCATTACCACTTCGAAACAGTATCTTGTGATTATAATAGATTGTTCTATGCAAGTGTCAGCTTAGCACTTGGTGGTTATCATGAAGACAAAGAGAACATTAGGAATGAAAAAAAGAGAGAATGAAACAGAGAATATCTTTAAGCACCTGTAGAAATCCAGGGTACAACCACATGTTGAATACTGCGTGAAGATCTGTTCCCCAGACCTCTAAAAAAGATGTAGCAGTATTGGAAGAGGTTTGGAGAGGAACATGAGGATAAGAAAAAGTATAAGATATGTTTCATACAAAGAACAACTAACTGGACTAATACTCTTGTGGCTGGAAAAGAGGCAGCCAAAGGGTGATATGAAAAAGATCTACAGAGTCATGAATAGGGACTGACTGTTTGTCTCTTTCAATATGAAAATAACGGGGCATCACATGAAGCTCCCAGGAGCCAGGTTCAAAAGGAAGTGCTCTTCATAAACTGTACAATTAACCTGTACAATTCCTTGCTGCAGGAGCTGCTATGGATGCTAAAAGTTTGCAGAAGTTCAAAAACCACTGGAACTAATGAATGGGAGAAGACTCCATCGATGGCTATTAAATAACCAGTCCCAGTTTTGCCTTGGGAAGTCTATAAAATGCTGCTTTTGGAAGCTCGGAGAGTGTCCTGGGGAGAAGCCCTGCATGCTTGTCTTTTTCTTACTTCTCCCTCAGAAATCCATTGTAGGCAACTGTCAAAGCAAAGATCCTGGGCTAGATGGACCTTTGGTCCGAATCCACGCTGCTGTTCTTGTATTCTCATCTTCTACAGAACACCTTTTCAGCCATTAGGCCCACCACCAGCCCTTCCAGTCCACCTCAGCTCTGTTTGGGCAAGTACCTGTGGAAAAACTGTGATAAGTACATCCTTCACCATCCGTTACTGACTTTGAGCTCAGCTATTCATTCACTTAGAAGGCACTGTACAGTTCCTTGGGATCCATTATTGCAAATCTCCTCAACGTGTAGCTCTCAACCAGTGCTGTTAACCAGCGTTTGATGCCCTTGACACTTTGGCCTTCATATCTTCCTGGATGTACCATTTTCATCCCTTGTCACCCTCAATCTGCATGATGCCATCAACTGTGCTCTATTGATGGGATAATGTGTGCTCCCTGCCTTTGTTATTTAATGCAATAATACTCACCTACTGAAATATCAACCCAAACGTTGCTATAGGTTCTTCTCTTTCAGAGCAACACCTGCTCCTCAGAATGGCTAAAATGGCTCTGTGCATTCTGACTTGTCCATCTTTGTCTCCAGCCATAGCCTGAACACTTACAGCCTGAAATGTATAAGTGATGGAGGAGGATACCTGGTTTTTCTTAAGAAATAACCCAGTAACTTCAACCCCAGTGGCAACAGAGGCAGATAGTCCCATATGTGGTAGGGCCAGGCTGGTTGTATCTCATGAACATTGGACAAGAGACATAGGCAAGAGAACATAGGACAATTCTCATCTTCAGTAGCTTCAGAGCTACATTTGGCCTCTTCATGATGGCCACCCCACACAAATTTGTTGTGCCCCTTTGGAATAAAGCCTGTCTTCCTGTCTAGCAGGTGTACCAGAATGACTTTAAGATTTCTCAGGATCTTGTTTAAAAAAAAACCACAACAAACACTCTCTTAATTTTTATTTAGTATTCTGCACTTTTCAGTGCAGAATGGACAACCATTATCCTTCTGAATTATGCGACCACAGCTTGGATATTCCAGTTTTGGCAAAGTTTAGAGTTTGTGCAACCAATGTCTAGCAGGGTGGCTAAATAATCTTTACTGAATTATTTTATTGAATTTTATTTACTTGCTGCATGCTCTCCATCTGTGATTGGATTAAGTGCACAATTGAGTATATTTCTCATAATATTGGGATGACGTCGTCCCAACTCTAAATAGTCTTCAGGAATGGCAAGAATTGTTCCGTAGACAATACTGGATGTGTCTCTTGTGGCTCCTAACTTGGTGCATCCAGTGTGCCTTCAGAAGTCCAGTCTTCCTACAGAGGTAACTGTCTTTATGGAAGACTTTCTTCAAGGGTGCAGACTCTTGGTCTAGTAGGATGTACCATGTCTTTAACTCACGGAAGAGCTCGTGTTCTTTAGGAATCCTATCTTTGGTACTGGCAGAAAGACCCCAATATTGGCTGCATTCATCAGGAATATCATTCCTTTCCAAGGACATTAGCCAATGCTGAATTCTAGAACCTGCGACAAAACTGTTATCAGTTCAGTATATCTAAACCTTGGAGTGCATCTTGCAACATCTTGCTCCTGTGCACCAGATCTCAGGATATAACTGAGGGATCTTACTCCTTCCACCTGTTTCTGCCATTTCTGTCCCCCCTCTCCTTCAATTTTTGGGCACAAACTAGGAGCCCAGCTGGGGCCAATGCCACAGCGCCCAGTCAGTGCTAGGGAGCGAGAATGAGATGTAGACTGTTCAATTTTGCAGCTCCCTGACCTTTTCAAGGACCTCTGCCACAAGATACCGTTGTGGCAGGAGACTGCTTACTAGCGCTGGATGTACTCATTCCTCCTGACGTTTCCTGTGCGTTGTCTATATTGTAGGCAACAGAGCCTGCGTCGTTGATACCTACCGGAGTGTTTGGGTAGAGTACGCGCTCTTGGGACTTAGCTTCTCTTTGTAATACCTACATCTCAATGACAGTCAGATATTCCTGTGGTTGGAATAAGAACCTCTCTACATATTAGGGAACATATATTTTTTTACAGGTCTGTTGGCCTATATACCTCTCTCCTTGCCTAGGGAGTGAATCATGGTAACCTGCCAACATCAGGTATTTGGTCACCAAGAAGACCCATTGATGTGTTAAGTCAAAAATAGTTTCAAACCCTTGCCAACCATACCATTTGCATTTTAAGGTCTTCACATTCAGGTAGTGTCAAACAAGATATTTTGAGGTCCCGTCCTTTCTGTTGGAAGCCATGGAGCCAGGGAATGCACTGTGCCTGGTGGGAACCCAGCATCGGGAATGCTGAATATATCGTGAAGTGGTAGAAAGCTGTTTTAGCTGACAGGCTACAAATGAGAAAGGTGGGATAACATCTGAAGGACTGTTTGCAGAAGCTAGGGGTTTTGCAGAATTGACTTCTTTTCCTCAGGCACCAACAAGTACCAGCTCCGTTGCCTACAGGCCTGTCTTTTTCTTGGATTCCTGGTAAATTCTTAATTCTGTAGTCTGAAGGATTAATTGATACCTGTCTGGCCCTTCTTCCCCTGAAAGCCTACTGCAAGATAAGGCAAGATGGAGTAGTGGCGATCCTGCAGACTTCAGTCTGGCTGGAACAGGCTGAGGAATCACTAAAGCCAGTTACCAGAGAAGCTTGCCCTTCCTCCTACGCTGACTCACACAGAAGTCAAGACATGTGCTCCAGTCCCTCCTCTGAACTCCCACTTCTCGATTTTGATGCTAGATAATGTTTTTTATTAGAAGAAGCCTCTCTTATCTTAGACCTCTCATCCCTGCAGAGACCTGTGTATCAGTGATTCTGGATTGTTCACTGGGGCTAATGAGCAGTAATGTATAGATTTCATCACTGCAGATACCTGAGCAACTATTTCTGTCCATCTGAGGGATTTTACAATTTTCTTTGACCCCGTGGTCCTAAAATTCTGTTTGGAGCTTTAGTAGAAGAGTGTTGACCTCTATCCCAGCATGGGATCTTAAGCAGGGTCTCACCATCCAGAGAGCGCGATAACATGAGCCTGTGGCAGCTTGTTCATTATTCTAACCGTGTTCTTAAATGTGACTTTCCTGGTAGCAAGAAGTTCTGCCAGAGGGCGAGAAAGACCCACTGCTAAATGTCTAACATCCAGGATCTTTATTCCCCCTTCCCAGATAAGGTTCCTTATATGCTTTCCTGAGGTCATATCTCCAGTTTCACTGGAGCCAGAAAATAGCCCTTCTTTTCCCCTCAGTGAACACCAGACCTTCATGGACAAAGTGGTGTGTCTCCTCAGACATTTGATGTCAGCCAAACCATCTCCTTCCTGTCTGCACAGAGCCAAACCCGTCAGGTGGCCTCTGTTCATTTGTGTCATGAACTGGGAGATAAAGAGGTGCAGTGATACTGGTAATTGCATAACATCTTGTATCAGGAGATGTTGTGATACTGCCTAAGTGTTCTTGCCTCTGGCCATCAGTAAATTCCGTCAAAGGTCAAGTTGTACAGTAGCCTCTCCAGAGGATGTCTCCATTCTTGACATCTGCAGAGCTGGCATGTGGAGTTTCATTAAACTCCGTACCATTGCAGATGCTTCCAGGAATGATGCCAAATTAGGCAGGTTGTGGTTTGCAGACTACTCTAAAATGCTTGAGACACCCCTCCCCGCTTACTTGTGGGGAGAGACAGAGAGGGAATTACTGCTTGGAGTTACTCGCCTTCTGAATATGTATGTGGATTGTCATTTGAAGAAGAAAAGATAACGTGATAGTAATTGGGCTGTTTTGAGATGTATAGTACAAATCCACATTAACTGCTCTCTCTACTTCCGCTGAAATCTTGTGGTTGGGATGAGTTGTAGGCCCACAATGAAGAGTGTATCCATGCTTACCCTTCTGAATACATACATATTGACAACGTGCATCTCAAAGAAGACTGCTTAACGATGGTAAACTCTTTTCTTCTTCCACAGCAGTAATCTGACCCTTTTGCCATGACTGATGAAGTGAGGGAAAAAAAGGTGACATGAAACTGGCAGTATTTATGGGTGGACATACTGCTTTGAGTAAACAAGATGAATGCTGGTATTGAGAAGCCTGATGTTTCCATGAAGGCAAACTTCCTTATGTTTATTTAATTCTGTTGACTGTGTTAAGAACTTTGAGAGATTTTTAATAGCTTATAAACTCTGGTTAAACGTCTGTATGAACACAAGTTTAAGTAGGTGGGCTGAAGAACTGTAGATGCTCTGTGAACCTTCCTGTGCTTCTCTAAAGTTTATGTAGGACTTGAAAAGTCCTGTAGAACCCAGGTGAAAGCTGCTGACACTCAAGAACTTTCGGTATTTTTTGGGGATGTGTTTATGTTATCACATTTGAAGGCCAGGTTGGACAGGGCTTTGAGCAACTAGGTCTAGTGGGAAATTTCCCGGCCCATGGCGGGGGGGTGCAACTATATGAGCTTTAAGGTTCCTTCCCACCCAAACCATTCTATGATTCTATGAGATTTAGGAAGATTTTATGTTGAATTGTAGCTTGTCTGTGTCCTGGTGGAGAGATCACATTGTCTGGAGAGGTTAGTGACAGTCTGTCTGCCTCTTGGCCGCACAAACCAGTCCGTAGTTTGGGCGTATGTTAAGGCTTTCCTTTGATCCAGTATGGCGATTCCTGTGATCTTCAATCTCCTCAGTCTAAATTGTACTCAGAGGATCACATTTGACCTTTTGACCATGATATCAGACTGGCAACGTCTGTTCATTTGTTATTTCATCATGATACTGTTCTTTCATCGACCTTTGGTTGTTTTCAGAGTTGGTGCTTTCAAGGGTACAAGTGTTTTCTGAGCTCGTTGTTCTTGTATTATACTGGTGTCTGTGCCTATATGTGGATATACTGAAATGTCCATCGTTCCCACGTCGCCAAGACATCAGAGCTGATGGCAAGCCTTAATTTTGACGTTATTTATGATGGTGCAGGACTTTGTGTTATCTACAGCAAGATTGCCAGAAAGAAGTAATCTAAGTTTCTCCAGTTGATTGACTTCCAGTTAAATAGGTAGTTCTTAAATTACGTAATTTCAGTTCCATTTAATGGTTAAACTTAAGTGATTAGAGCAGGGTGAAGAAAACAGAATGATGTACATGCATATTGAATGCCATTCTGATTTATTCTTCACCTAATGTCTCGCTTGTGGGTACTGGAGTCTGTAGAGTCTTCTCCATATAAACGTTGGAGGTCTGGCTGTTACTCATACCTGAATTGTTCGTTAAGAACGTGCGTCCCTACCAAATTTCCTTTGCTGTCTTCAGTTGAGAAATGAAACATACTGGTGTAAAGAACTGACTGAAATAATAGTGTTTATCAAATGTTTTTGTAGCAGTTATTCTTTTTGTTACGCTCAGTGGATGCAAAGCCCAGCTGAGTGATGTCTTCACCCAGCTTTGAAGGAATCTGTGGCATTTTGTCTGTAACTGCTACAACGATGAAGACTTGCAATATAGAAAGGAGTTTTTAAAGCAAAAATATCATCTAGTAGGAAAAAAGATAGCTTTTTGAATTGGTTGAGTCTAGTGCTGATTTCTGCACAGAAGACATCCCTGAGCACTGGCAGAGGGGGAGAACTTTGAGTTTCAAAGTAATTTCTTTTTCATCTTTAAATTTTTATATTCAGTTGCGTTTTGCCAGAGTTCAGAGTAACTTCAGGAATTCAGCTGTCTTTCAGATATATTTACAGGGAAAATATATCTGTCATTTCCACTCTGGCTGCACCTGTAAGCTGATATCCTTGGGTTTCTCTTAGTTTCACTGTTTTGTTTTGCTTTGTTTTCCACCATGTTTTAACAAGATAAGCATCTCTCAGTGTATTTCCCCTTCATTTCAGTAATTGCCTTCTCTAGTGACCGATTTCCTGTGCTCTTGTGTTCACGTATTACAAGATCTCGGTGCACAGCCCGCATACACCAGTGCAGAGAGCCCTCACTTAATCACACTATCATCTCAGGTAATTCATTAAAATGTCCTCAGAGCACCAAATGGAAAAAAAAAAGCACTAATTTCTCTGAACTCACTCCCTGAAGACACAACCTGTGTAAACAGAGATGCTTACCAGATGCCTGGAAATTTGACATCATCAAACACCGAGGTGGGAATTGAGTTTCTTTCAGGTTTTCAAAGGTCTTTCACTGAAATCATTTAGCTCCCTGAAAATTCAGTCCAGGTGTTATAAATTCAGTGTTTGCCTCTGTTCTATGCTACAGAGCAACATAGGAAAAGAAATAGGTTTGAGTAGACATAAGATTATAACCATAAAGGAATTTATGACTAGAACGCAGTAATTGAAGTTCTACATTAAATAAACTAGGAAACAGTTTTGTCTCTTGAAGCCAAATGCGATACGCTTTCTTCAAATGAGCTAAGGAAGTATTCAGCTGTATTCCGCGTCCTCAGAGCTCACTGTCGTGATCTTGCCTGATAAAAAAATGCCTAGGTAACCGCGATGCAATCTCATCCAGAAGCGAAGAGATGTCTACCTTGTAGCAGCATAAGAATGCAATGTACTTTTGCCCGTTATCGACTGGAGGTTCCGGATCAAATGAGAAACCAAGGCTGTAAATTCGGATAACTGAACAAAAGTCAAGTTGATAATGCCTTTTCTCTTTCTTGGTAATACTGTTTCAGTCTTACTTGGGTAGTGTTCGGTCAATGTTTAGATAGGCATAATACTGTCTGAAGCCAAGCAAATACAGATTATTGTGTTGCATCTTCACTCTTCCGGGGTGTCCAGTGGCCTCGCAAACGTGCTGAAAAGGGAGGTTGACAAGAATGAGCTGGGGCAGCCTGAGGACAGCAGGAGAGCGACCGTGCTGCACCTCTTCTGGGGCCTCCCACAGAGATACCAGTGATAACCCCAGCCCTGCTAAACTGCGTGATCGGTTTAATTATTTGACATCAAAGCCTGCAGCCAGATTTAAAGGAAGTATGAAAGCCTGAGTCAAGAGTTTAATTCTGTATAGGTTCTTCTACGTTGTTTATTAGATTATGTTGAACCTCTTCCATCAGCACACTGAGCAGCACGGGTACCTACCTTCATAAATTGCTTCATTTGTCATCATCTCCTTAGGGTCAGGATTTTTGTGTAGAAGAGGGACTTGCTTTGCTGGTTTTAAAAGCACAGTTTTCTTACATTTGTTGGAGAACGGGTAGTCAAAGGTGTCTCTACCTAGAAGTGAAAAATAAGATCTGTGATGATACTTATTTCTTCAGGGAATCCGGTCCGTGCTGTTAGACTTGATCCCTCCAAAAGGTTGTCTTCTGTGCAGGTGAGTTTTACCCCTTTTTTTGGAAAGTCACTGGAAAGGACTGGGACGTCTTGGGGTCAGCTGCTCCGATACAGCGTCGGCGTCTATCACAGGGCAAATGAACCATGTGCTGTAAGGGCACAGTGGTTTGGGGGTTTGTCTCTAAAGGGAGGTGTGGCAGCTAGCTCAGCAGTACGTGGGCTGCAGATACGGGTGTACGAGGTAGATGATTGAAGTTAGGAGAAAAAGCCTAGTAGGAGAAAAGTGGGTATGTCCTCCCAATCCCAGCAGCCAGTGGCTCTGGGGGCACCCGGGCTGGAAATGCCAGACAGGACACTTGGACCCTCAGCCGGGATGGATCTTGCCCACACGGCTTTCTGGATCTTTTACACCTCCACATCATCTTTCATCTGGGAATGCAGCTCTGGGCCCGTGAGAAGAATTATTTTTGTTTACTTTAAACCTTTTACTTGGCAGTGCTTTGAGGTGCCCCTTCATCCTTGCAGTATAAAGAATAGAGAATAATTATTCTATATTTGTATTTTTTTACAAAATTCGCAGTTTTACCGGAGACTGTCCTCTTCTGAGTGGAGCATCCTGGGCTCTTCTTATACACAAGCCATTCCGCACCTCGTTGCTACCTGTCTACTTTTGCTACCAGTGTATTTTTTTATATTTTCCCATTTTGAGATAGGATGACTGTTGCCGAATGGACTGTTTGGCTATAAGTGTACCACAGATGGTATTTCCCGGGACTCTTTTCCTGTACATTCCTAACTTTGTTTGCTTTTTTGGATAGTGCAAAAATATATGTAGGAAAAAAAATATATACAGTGCACACAAATAGTGTGATGTTTTCAGAAAATGTTCCAGAATGATTCCAGGATCTTCTCTGAGTTTAATTAGCTATTTTAAAGCCTGTTATTTTGTCCTTACAATTAGAATGCTTGTTTCCCAGGCACATCCCTTTGCACTCACTGATACCGGATTTCACCTGTCATTTTATCACATAAGCCATTCAAGCTGCAGTTACACGTACAGCAGGTCCCAACTGATGGCTCCTTGCTGCTGAAAGGAAGAAAACTTGCTCTTCTCTGTTTTTTCCTTAATTACTGCTCTTCCCCACCCCTACTTTCCGTGTCATAACTCATCCTTCCCTTGCTGTGGCTCCAATGCTCATGAGACCCTTTCCCAAACCTGTCCAACTCATTAAAGCTGCAGAAAATGCTCAACTTTATTTGCTAGGTTCATTTTCTGATGTTTTCATAAGCTCAATGAGCTCATGGAGAAGTCAAGGACGGGGGAAGCAGTTGGGAACACATGGCCAGGAGCATGGGAGGAGGGGGAGCTATTGGCATCCTGATCCTCATTAAACCATAGACTGGGTAGCCTGAGATCCTTCGTGCAAGCCTTCACAATCTGCTTGAGATTGGATAACTCAAAAAAATATTGTTTCATCTGCAAATTTTGTCACCTCATTAATTTACCCTTTCCCAAGTAATTTATGAACATGCTGAAACGCTCTGCATGGGAACTTCCTGACTTCCTCCGTAGTGGACCATGATGCAAACAATTCAGTGAGCTTTTTTGCAGATATTTTTTGAGTGCATCTTTCATTCCCTATGTTATTTGTTAGCCACAGAAACTCACTAATAGGCTTCCTGCTTCTGATGTGTTGAAAAAGGCTTTATTGTTTGTATGTAAGCCCCTAGCATGTTTTTCTCTTTTGACCGGTCTCTTCAGCTTGCCAGGATTACAGACTTCTCTGCTGTCATCATTTGGATGCAAGTTCCACTTTTCAAAGGTTGCCTTTTCCTTCTGGTGTTCTCCTTTTCTTTATTGTTCACTGTTGGGCTTTTGGGGTCCTTTGCTCTGTGGCGGAGGTTTACTCCGAGCCTCTAGCAGGAGATCTCTAAACAATTTCTGTATCACCCGGAAACATTTTACCTTCTCATGGAATCACTGAACGGTTTCTGTTGGAAGGGACCTTAAAGCTCCTGCAGTTCCAAGCTGCTGCCGTGGGCAGGGACGCCTCCCACTAGACCAGGTTGCTCAAAGCCCCATCCAGGATCCATTTGGTTTCTAAAATGTTTTTCTAGCTACTTCCCTTATTCTTTGTATTTTTCACGGTTTAAGGGCTTTGTTTCTTTATTTATTTATTTTTATTTTCCTTTCCTACAAATAGGGGAATTTGAATATATAATGGTCACTATTACAGAAATAACCTGTCTTCAGCCCAAACCCCTGTGTACTTTGCAGGATTGCATCTACTTTGGGGGTTTCTCCAAATTGCTCCGTGAAGAAGTTGACAAAGACACCTAAAGCTGTCTTTTGGTCAGACCTCAATCCGTTCGCCCGGCCTGTTTGGCGATGGTTGAAGTCACCCGTTACTACTGGGCTTTGCCACTTTTGTAACCTTCCTAACTTCCCTTAGTCTTTCCTGGTCTCTGGCATCACCACAGGGAGGTGGTCGGTTGGTGGCTTTAATACTTTCTTTTTCAATACAGTCATGTAATTTCAACCTACAGATCTTTGGAACTCTTCCATTCAGTTCAATATGTATTAGTACAGTCTACTGTATTATTCCTGTATCTCTATTATTACGGCATCCTTTGGATTAACTTCCTTACCTTGAGTTTCCCAGATGCTTATGAAATTAATATTCTAATCTAAAAGTAGGCATTTTGTTTTACCCCTCCTAACTTCAGGCTTGGATTTTGTGTTTGCAAGATGGATAGGTATTTTTATTTATATACGCACACAGATGTATATATCTGTATATAGGTCTATATAGCTATACGCGCACACACATATGTACATATATATACACACATATAAGATACACATAGCATTCTTGCATGGTGGATATCAGTGCAATATCCCATTTTTTAGGTGCAGGAATTAAGGGACAATTTTTTATGTCCGGATTCCAGCTACCAACGCATAAAGCCTGACATAGAAAATTCCTTTTGGAATCTAGCAGAGCAGCGGGGAGAGGTGGGCGCTGCTGGAGGGGGGAGCGCTGAGTGCTCTGCGTCGCCTTCTGGAAGTGCGGTGAGTTGGAAAACGCTGGCTGAAGTCGCTTGCCCAGAGCAAGGCAGCGGCAGAGCTTGAATCGGGTACAGACGAAGGCACCGATCGAACGTCTGCAGTGCTTAATCTCTGCAAATGTTAATAAAAGTATTAGGCAGGCAACATGTTTCCTCTTGTTTTGTTATGGTTGAATTTCATATGCAGACAGCATGCCACGAACCTCATTTTCCCTTGCCATCCCTTCACACCAGCAGCAGCTTTCCCGAGCCTCAGGCACCGCAAGCTCTGACTCATTTACTTAATATTCCTATAATGAAACTGCCCAGAGCTCTGGACCTATTCTCCTCCAAAACAATCTTTCTCCTCCCTATTTTTCCACACCCTACGCTTTCTTCTCGGCTCCCGTCACATTCCTAATCAGACTTTAGCTGAGCTTCCTTGAGCAGACCTTCCCGTACCTCCAGCCCTTCCGTCCCCTGCCCCGGCCCCTCCGCCTCCCGCCAGCCGGGCTGCGAGGACCAGGCAAGGCTGGTGGCGTGAGATGGCAACGGAGGTACCAGCTGGCCTTTATCGTGAAGCCAGGAGGGCGAGAAACGAGCAGGAGCTCCTCCCCACCTTGGCTTTCTAGCCAGAGCCAGGGTAGCTCGAAGCTGTGCGAATTTATAGGGCATCCTTAGCAGGGGCTGTGTCAGGGGAGCTGGAAGGAGCACAGAGTGTTCCGTGCAGAAAGGATGGGAATGGCAGAGAAGGCTGGAACTGGCCTGGGGGAGAATCCCCCCCAGGGCTGTCTGTGGTGCCCCGGTGGGCTGGAGGGTACTGGGACGAGCAGAGCCCCAGGGGGCTGCCACAAGAAATAACCAGAGAGCAGCTGCGGTAACTCTTGCCCGGCTTTGATGGGGACCACATTATCACCTGAAATCCAGAGGTGACCAGGGGGTAAAGGGCGCTGCAGCCGTTCAGCACGCGTTCAGTTCAATGCTGGGGTCCAGAAATGGGGATCTTCAGCCCCTTCCCCTGCCCCACGTCCATTGGCTTTGCTTTCTCCCTGCTCGGAGGCTGGTACTGAACATTGCGAGCAGCAGAACAGCTGGGATGCAGCTATTAGTTTATATATTATATATGTATTATTCTGTTAGCTAGTAGCACTGCACGGGAGACTGCCAAACCCAGTAGCAAAGCGGTGTGGTGGGAGTAGAGGGAGAAAGAAAACACATTTAGGGGCAACCAGCACAGCCGTGGGTTTTCCTGGATGTGGGACACGAATGGTGCTGGAATGGCTCTGATCCTAATTGGACTGCTGGGACGGCACGGCTGCGTCAAGAGATGCTGGTGGGCTAGTGGTGTTACCGTCCCTCAGGGTGTAGAGATCTTCAGGGGGAATTTCAAACCCATTCTTAAAGATTTCTGCATTGTTGATAGTTTTTTGTCTGTATTTGTTATTTTACTGAAACGTACAGTCCCACTTTGAGGGACTTTGGTCCTCATGGGAAGAAGATGTGGCTGGTCCAGAGCAGGGCTGGCTGCCCAAGTCTGCAGCTCGCGGCAGCCGTTGTGAAAAATACAGGAACGATGCTTCTTCATAGGGCTGAAAAACACGAAACCTGTGAAGCTTGGCTTCTCCAGCTCGGTGCTGATTAACAAATTACCTGCTCCTAAGGAACACATTCTGCCCAGTTTGCAAAACGGTGGTGCTTTATGATCCTCAGGATTTCTTTTTATAAGCGTTGACTTAGACAGTCACAGATTATTCGGTGGCATCTGCAGAATCGCTGCGTCCAGTGCTTGCTGCTGGCAGCAGGGTGCTTCGCTGGGGTATTTAATAGGCGGGTGGGTGCCCCTGAACGGGTTTCGTGGTCAGTGGATGGAGGATTTCTTCCTCCTGAGCAGCTGCGGGAGGATGCACAGGTAAGTTTTGAGCAGCGGGAGAGAAGGATTTATTTCTGGGTGGATGATCCGGCTGGCGCAGGGCGCGTGGGGGCGGGGAGGGAGGGTTGGGAGGTGCTGGGGAGGAGGTTTGCCTCCGCGGGAGGGGATCAACGGGGGCGAGGAGGACCGGGTCTGTCCAGGGGTGCGAACGGGAGGAACGAAGCCATTTTACGTGCACGGTGCAGAAACTGGAGGCTGTTAATGAACCTCGCGCGTTGCGCTGGCAAGGAAAGGGCTGGTGTGTGTTGTTGTCGGCGTTGCACACACAAAGCTCTCCTGGGCCGGCTGCTCCTGCAGCCTGTACAGACAGGCCTGCGCTCCTCAAAGACGAGGGATCGGATTCTTGCCCTCCGGGGGTTTCCAGCCAGCGCGCAGTTCAGAAGAGTCCTTTCTTTCTCCTGCTGTTCACGCCCTGCAAAGAATTTTCTATCAACAAAAGAAATTGTTTTATAATCAACTTGATGTTCATCCCCAGTCCTGGGGTATGAAAGGGGTTTTGAAGGACCAGGGAAATGGAGCCTGGAAGTTGTGTAAGCAGGGGATGGCAGCCAGTGGCACAGCCCAGCCAGGATGGGGCAGAGGAATTTTGGGAACACTTCAGAGTCAGCGAAGGTCTCGGGTGCAGCTCCAGGGGTGGGAGTAATCGGACAAAAAGCCAGAAAAGGAACGGTCCCTAGAAAGGAAGGGTTGGGGATCCCTGGTGCGTGCTCTGGTAGGCTGATAAGACTGTTACTCCTGCAGCTGCTGTTAGTGGACTCTAATGTCTCTGTTGCGTGCTCCATCCCATGAAGATCCTTGAAATGTTGATTGTAGCTCGGGCTGTACCTCAGAGTCAATAGGACCACATCAAACTCAGGAGGATTGTCTTTGAAGTGCGTTGGTCATCATTCCAAGGAAAAACCACTCTAGTTGAACCCTACTTGATGGCAGCCCTGTCAAGAACCTTCTCTTTTGTGCAGAGGTGCAGAAGTGGGATGTCACAAGAGCCTGGGGAGGTCTCATCAACATCAAGTTCAAGAGCTGTGGGACAGTCTAGGGAAAGAAGGAATTTTTCTCCTTGAAGAAGACACATACTGTGGGGTTTGCAGCGCACGGTTTTCAGAACTGCAGCACACAGATGTGGGTGACCGACAGATTTTAGTTTGTCCCTGCCAGTGGAGTACTGGAGAGTGCTCATGGCACACAGCTGGCCTTGCAGCTGGGGAGGACAGACGCCATTCCTGTCCTCAGGAGTGGGAAACACGTGTGCTCAGTGTGAAGGCTCTACCAGCTCTGAAACACAGCTGCCACCAGCCTCTCCTGGAGCAGTTACCCATCTGCCATCACCGTTACAAATGGTTTATAGCGGGAGATAGAGACCTTGCCGTTTTTATCACAGAGAGGTGCCCTCTTAAGTGATGGAAATATTAAATGCTTCCAAATCCTATTTCCACTATTTCTGTGCATACTACAGCCTCGTTTATAGCCCAGGTCTGATAATCCAACCATGAAGCCAGTAACTGCTGTTCATTTCCTTGCCCTCTCAGGCTGCACATGTATGTTTTCAGCCTCTTAAAGCAAAAATTGCTCAAAGCTCAGAAAAAGCTGGGGGCTCAGACAGCCCCACTGTGGTTTCGGGGTGAAGACGGGGCAGGGTGGTGGGCAGGTTGCTGAGGAACATCATCAGAAGGAAGGGTCTCCAGGTGGAGGCATGGCCTCCGCTCTCAGGACACGTGGAGTGGGGGGGCTGGAAACCTCAGGCTGGGCGAAAAACTATTTTGAATTATCTGACCATACTTCAGGCTTTGGTACAGCAGCTGCTCCTTCCCTTTGCAGTACAAATGTCCTGCCTGGGTCTGTGGTGCTGGAGTCATTATTTTTTAGAGAAAGGTGGAAGCGTGGGCTCAGGAGCTGGACTCATTACCTGACTGGTTTTCTTGGCTTCCATGAAGGTGTCCAGAAGCTGGTGAGTTTGGAAAGGAATATTTTTGTGCTTATGAAAGGCAGTTTTTAAATGTCAAAGTTGAAAGTACTTTTCCTTAGCAAAAAAATCACCACCAAGCCATCCAGAACTGGCTGGGCACGCAACCGTCTGAGCAGCTGGGCTGACTCCATGGCATTTTGTAGGAGAGTTTTAGGGCTTTAAAGGCAGCCCCATCTTGATGTTGTATCTCCCAGCCAGGAGCACACACTGAACAACACACAACAGCCTTTGAGCTGTTTGTGTTGGAATTGTTTGCTTACTTAATTTTAAAACGACCATATCCACATAATCGGACGGATTGCCACATCATGATGCTCTGAAAGTGTCCTTTGGCACTCGATTTACAACAGCTAAATAGCAATGGGGTCAGTGGCCAGCTGGCCACCGACGCAGGAAACTGAATGACAACGAGAATAAATAGCATTTCATGGAGCTGGAGCGTCTGACAGTGCTAGAAGCTGTGAGGACAGATCAGCCTCCGGAATATTAACCGTGGAGAGGGCTCTGGGCGGTTGCTCAGCTGTCTGCCAGCAGCGATGGCCATGGGAGCAAACGGCATGTGGCTTCATCCCCCTCCCCGCACACACATGTGCCCCCGCAGGAGCAGGAGCATTGTGTCGCCCACGGAGATGATGATTTTTGCTGGGGACGGAAGGAATGATTGATACCGTTGTGCAGAAGTGGCGTCTCTGCAGGTTTCCGAAGAATGAGAAACAGCCATCCTTGGACAGATCTCCAGGAGAAGCAGCAGTTGTTTGGGAATTCCCCAACCCCCGGTAGCAGAAGTGATTGATGCGAGCTGTGAGATTATAGGATTGGTAAATGAGAAATAGCGTTTGGGCTGTCGGGCTGCCCACGCTGCGAGGGGTGCTCGTGATTAACAGCGCTGTCACTTCGTGTGTGCCAGAAGAATGGCAGGCGCTTCGTGGACATAAGGACTTGATCACAGACGCGGGAACAAAGCTCAGGCCAAGAAGAGCGGGAAAGAGGGGCTGTGGCACGCTTCATGTCGGTTAGATTCAGCAAGGAAGGTCACTCCCAGCCTGTGTTTTGGTATCAGAGGAGGATTTGAATGCTTCTCCAGGAAAAGTGCCACCCCCACTACCCCACACCAGTTCGTCCAAGTTGACCTCAGTGGTTTCCTGCCAAAAATACCTGTGAACAATAATGACTTGTTAATGATTTATCCCTGTGTTCTCAAGTGCTGCGCTGATTCCTAATACAACAGGAACGGTCGAAGCAGTGCTCTGCAGGCTTTAAGGTTTTGTCTACAGTGGCTTTTTGTCCTTACCAGTGACAGTGATGGAGATCGCATGAGGAAACCAAGGGCTTGGTGTATTGGGCAGTGTAAATGCACGTTGTTCAGGGTAACGCTAGGGAGTATTGGTGGGAAAATCAACTGAATTGTACCGGGGGAGAAATCAACTGAGCTGTCATGAAGGATTGTCCCTTCCAGAGTTTGCAGACAGTCGTGAACTTCAGCAGTGTCCACATGGTAACGTCAATGCCAGGAGGCACAGCTGTATGGAGAGTTTGCTTTCTGCAAGGAGCGCTGCAAACTCACGTTGCATGGACCAGGCACGGCTCTGGCGATGGGAGCTGTGAGAACAAGCTCTCTCCTTCCCTGGGAGATGGGCACCTGCCATTTTCACAGGCCATCAGGGCAGAAGGTGGAGTCTTACGGCATGGAGTGATGAGATACAACATGAAAAAACTGTTCTCTGTGCTTCCAGCATGGCTGTGTAATAAATCCTTGATCAGACATCCTGCCTCGGTGAGGGGGAGCACAGCAAGATGAAAAGCAGCAGATACAGAGGGAGAATCTGTGATTGCAACAACCACCTCCACCCTTTGGAACCGGGAGAAAAGGCAACCAGCCTAGGAACTGGAGTCTGCATGAGGCAACTCAAGGCGTAGAGGGCTGACTTTACACAACGTAGTGTATTTTTATCACTGAGCAGCCATATCAGAAGCTCTAGACAGTGCTAAACGCTCTTTTCCAGTGGTCTTTCTCTGGCGGGGACCAGCATCATTGTTAAGAAAAAGGAGAAAAAAGAGCAGAATTGGCAGGTGTCAGGCTGGCAGCTCCATCCATCATGTCTCCTAATCTGCAATAACCAGAGATGGGAGAGAAGGTCTTCCCTTCTGTAAGCAAGAGGGCTTTTCTTCTTTCTGAACTTCTTTTTGTCCTAACTGCTGTGACTCGAGATGTCCCCACTGTCCTGGCACTCGTCCTCCTTCTGAATCTCTCTCCCCTCTGGAGGAGACGCGGGTTGATGAGAGTTGGATCCTCCAGTGGAGGCGATGTCGCAACTAACCTACTTTCACTGCCTCAAACAAATGGTCTGTGAATGGCTCCCTTCCCGATTTGCAGAGTGAAAAAAGCTGTTAGAGCTCAGTCAGTCTTTATTGTTTTAAAGTAACGTTTGGTCATATTATTGGGTAGCCTCGAGTAAGACAGTGGGTAGGTAATCTTCTACTGGCTCACATTCTGTTGAGCAGGGAAGTTATTTCACTTTCTGCCCCATTTGATGGGGCTTGATCCTGTGCATTCGCAGCTCCACGCTGCTCTGAACACTGCAGCAGAGGTGGCTGAAAACGGAAATTTCTTCACCTTTTTGGCCTCGGCCTCTTGAGTACGGGGCCAAGAGCTGTGTCATCCTCGTCCCTAAGAACCTCCGCGTGGAGACATGCCCTTTGGTGATGAATGCTGGAGTCTTCAGAGAATCCCAACAGGCTGAAACGAAGGGGGAGAGCTTTATGCTTACCTGCTTCAAGCTCCTTTCAGCATGCCAGCCCAGCTCTTTGAACGTCTGTGGTACCTTCGCTGTCTGGCCTCCCCAGGGTGCAAGCTTGGTTACACGCAGCAAGGATGGTAATAGTCAAGGGTGCATCTGAGAGCTAACAGAGATCGCTCTTCGGAGTCCCCTGTGAGAATATCTTCAATCAAAAAAACCTAGTTATTGGCTTAGCTGAAACCCTCTGTGGAGTTCATTTGCAGAAGGTGTTGTGGAAGAAAGTATAAATGGGCACAAAGGGAACGAGGCATGTTTGTGAAATCCTTCAGGCTGGTAAGCACCCTGCTGTGGCTGCGTCCTCCACGTCAGTGACCCCCGTGATGCTGGGAAGGTATGACAAGTGGAAGAGCACTCCTTGAGTGGTCTCTGCTGGCTTCTAGAGACGGGTCACAGGGTTACGTCAATTTTGGGTCTGACCCCACGTGCCTGTGCTGAAATTCTCGTTTCTGATCAGCATCTGAAGACATCGGTGAAATAAATTTTCAAACAATTCCAACTCTGCTGTTTAAACTGGTGCAGCCTTGTGTGACCACGTGTTGTGGGGCCTTAAAAAGAGCCCGTGCATGTACATTGGAAGGGGAGGACTGTAGATGAGCCAGGACTTCGACCCAGGCACCCCATCTTTCGTGCCTCCTGTAGCAGCCGATGAGCTCAGCATCCCCAGGAGCCCGGAGCTGCATTCTCGGCATTCCTGCAGCTCCTTAGATGTCAGTGATGTCATCGATAGCAGCCAGGGAATTGCGGATCCCAGAGGGCCTGAACTCATGTCTTAGCAAGTAAGCGTAGGAGGAACCAATTTTTGTAGTGTACTGCACTGTACTAGCAAGTTTTATTGAATCAAATCACAGCAAATATATTTGCATCTACATTTCTGTCTCCTGGCAATACTACAACATCCAACAAGAGAGGTACTTGTGTCCTTCACCAGCCACTCTCTCATCCCTATTTAAAAAAACTATATCTGAGCAATAAAACAATGGGAAGCCGGTATGGTACGTGATTAAAAAGCAATTAATTTATTCCTTTAGCTATTCAATCTTTGCCCTTATGTCTGGGACCTGCTGACATACATCATATTTCAAGCACACAATTGGCACCATGTGAAGGCATCTGCCCTTCTCTGGGAAGCATCCCTTGGAAACTCCATCTCTGTCAGCCTGCGAAAGAGAGGGCTTTGGCATTTTTTGTGCAGGACAAAATGCCTCGTTTTGGGAACACAGGAGCAAAAGTTTAACATAAATTTACGTACTTTTATTATCTGTCCTTTTCTACAAAGAGCTTTTGGATGATGGCATACCAGCGCTGCTGCAGCCTCCCGGTATGGGACGCAGTGGTTCGTGCTGCTGGTGTAGCCGGAGGTTTAAACCCCGGGCTGGACTGAAGCAGAGTTTTTTAACAATGGCCTGCGGATACCTCGAAGCCGTGGTAGCTGAGTCTGCTGATGGTCTAGTGCTAAATGCTATTAAATAGCATTTTACAACCTAAAGTTGGGTGGTAAGGGGACCTGATGGTCCACAAGGCATGTTTCCATTGGAAACGGAGATTTTAATATTTTTTTTCGAGTTGTATTTAGGAAGTTGCCTCTGACAGAAACTTCCATGAGCAATGCATGGTGCAGAGATTACCTTCTGCCCTCGCTGAACCTCCCCAGGTTTCCGCGGTGCAGGACGGTCGGCAGGACGGAGCCGTCCTCCGCAGCTGCGGTATTTCCTGCCTCGGACGTAGTTTGCTTTCCAGCCTCGGTGCTGCTTGAATGTGTCTCTGTGTTACTCAGCTGTAATTAGAGCAGCTTGCCAGTTCTTGATTTCATCCCTTCGTTTCAACGGGATTTCCAGACTTGGTGCAGTTTGCCCCAGAGAGCTGGGGCTTGTTTTCTAACCCAAATCTAGCCAGACCTTATACCTACACCTGCATTTTTCCAGCTACAAATAACAATGGAAGTGATTTTATCTAATCTCCCACCACCTGGTTTGTTCTTGTCCACACTCTTAGGCATGAGGGTGTTGAAAACACTTTTGGCAGGAGTAGCGTGAAGCTGTGTAACCACCGGCATTAACACAACCACCCAGGCTACGTGTAAAGAACGAGGTATGGACGTCAGCGACCTCATGCAGGGAGGGAAGCCTGGGCAGCCAGAGCTGGTGTGCTGTGTGCTGTGCTCTAATCGAGCCTGGGAGCCAGCACGAGCAAAGCCCAAGGTGATGTCCTGCAGGGAAGAGCCCACACCGCATGGACCCCAGGGGCACGTGGGGCTTTAGGAACCCCTGGGGTGTTCCCCCGTCTCTACGTGACTCAGCGGCCGGTCCCCAGGACACCTCGCCGGAGCAGATCTGTGACTTTCTAGCTTTGGATTTCATGATCGAGCGCCGAAGGCCCCTCCTCTACGCCGGCATTTCGGCGCTGTGCTTTGGAAGGACTCCAGGCCAGCAGTGAAGGGCTCTTTGATAATATCTGACGGGCGGGTAAGAATTTTGGGCAGCAGCCAAAGTACACATTGCCTGTAATCGTTAACTCGGTCTGTAAACAGTTCAAACGGCACTGAAGAGGCCGTCAGTTATTACATTAGAAAAAAGCCTTTCATCTCCCCGCTCAGAAGCCAGCCGTACAGTACCGGCCCCTGCTGAGCCGACTGTAGCTGCAGGTCTGCAGGCAGGGCAGGCAGTGCTTGGTCATACAATGAGCGCCACGCTGAATGGCTGACCTTCAAACCTTCGGCGCTGAAGCAATAACTAAATCATTACTTTCCTTTTGTTCTGCACCTGGCTGAGGTGGCAGAGCCCAGGGATATTCAAGGGGGAGGGGATCAGGCAATGTTCCCCCCCGGGGCGCAGCGCCATCCGGGAAGGCTCTGCAGGGGTGACTCCTCCACCCCATGCCCATCTCCTGCCTGCAGCCTTTCCCTGCTGAGCACAGGTTCATGTGCAATCGTGACAAACGCCCATGTTTCACTCATGACCAGGTACCCCAGACCACTGCTGGTTTCTCCAGAAATGGCCACAGTGGTCATTCAGTGGTGGTCAGCCTGATGGTTCGGGTCCATGTCAGGGCCCTGCAATCTCCAAGCATGGTAGAGGCAACACTGCTGCTGAGCTTCATCTTCAGAAGAGTCCTAGAGGATTCCCCAGTCCATATCAACCTCAGGAGAGCCCTATGGTCTCCTTCCAGGAGCAGTTCAGCCCTCCTGGAGACATGTGATGCTTCAGAAGAAATTATGGCATAATCTGCCCCAAGGAGAATTTCCTTGTCAGTCTTTGCTCTTCTAGATCTGTTATCTCCTTTCTTAGAAGAGCAAGAATGCTCTTTCTGGCATCCACTTTCAAGGCTTTAACTTTGAAACCCTCTGTAGAAACTTGCTGGTTGAGGAAACGATACTCCAGTCTCTGCGGTAAAGTGATCTGGGTTTGGCTGAGTCTTTGTGTCTGGCCCAGAGTTGCTTTCAGGGTCAGAGCTGTCTCCTATAAAGGTGCTTGACATATCAGTTGTGGAAGACCTCATATGTCTGTGCCACCCCTAAGATGGTCCCAGGTGCCAGTACAGCTTCGTGCTTTGAGTGGCAGGAAGGATGCCACCGGGCTGCCGTGCTGTCTGCACAGCTTGGGCTCTGCCAGTGCTTTGAGCCATTGCTGAGGGACGAGACTTGCGTGAGCTTTGTGGCATAGTTTTAGCCTCCAAACCACTGTCAGCACAGTGCAGAAGGTCATTGTGTAAGAGCGCCTTGAAGTATGGAAATTGCCAGTGGCGCTGTCCCCCAGCGTGGGGGTGTATGAGGTGAGCAGGTCAACAGGGGTCGGATGCCGCTCATTGGGGTTTGAATCCAGACTGCTTGCAGCGCGCTTGGAGGCAGCAGGAGCATGATCTGTTCTCCCGTGACTTGGGCCAGCTTGCCTTTACTTTCATTTAGTGGTGTGAGTCAGGGCTGACCAGAGAGAACCTCCCTTTGCCTTTGATATTCCAAAATGGATGTGTGGACCAGAGAGAGAGACATTGTGGTGAAACTTTGCCAAAGATTCCCTTGTTGGCCCACACTATCATCATGGTGTCTGTGCTAGAAGCGATACTTTCTTGCCCCGAGTTGGACCTTTCTGTCCTTAGGAGAGAAAACTTCAACAGAGCTGTCAGTAGGACAGTGAGGTGTGAAGCGAGAGTTTTCTCCAACACCATGGCCATGCTTGTGCAACTTGACGGAAGAGATCCAGACTTAGTGACTCACCTAAACCATCTAATCCTGGACATGTGATAATCAAATAAACGTCCCTCTTGGGGTTCAGCACTTCTCTTTGTTGCTCAGCAGCTTTGTAATGAAAAGGAAAAGGAGATGGAGTTATTGATTAGGGACCGATTTGTTGTATCAAACCCTTGGGCACTGCTGACCTTTGAGATGGGCCAAAGATAGTGAAGCTCACGAGCACGCGTAAGGGAACAAGCGTAGGGGTGTTGCTCTGGTAACTTGTAGATCCTTTGTCTCCTCTCCCACCTCTTGCCACTCCTTCAGGGGACTCGGATGGTTGTCTGAGCTATTCGCACGTTGAGGTAGGACCTGAGTCTCTCTAAGAATAATGCGTTTGTTATCAGGGAACGTGTTTGTCTGTGACTCACATGTGGGTAAGGTGTGTTTGCTGTTATAACAGCTCTTGAAACTTTATGCAGGTAAATTAAAAAGCCCCATATCCTCATGGCTAAGCTTCATGCCCAGGAGTCATGGAAGCTGCAATTTTTCCTCAGGCCCCTTGAAACACTCTGCCACTCTCTTCCAACCAGCCATTTCCATCTTCTTCATGGTTAACACCTCCCTGCCTCCCTGCCTCATTCCTCCTCATTCTCCTGTGTCGTTCCAGCAGCATCCCACAGCACTTTTCAGCTCCGCTGTAGCTGCATGCCGGCCTCCTGCCAGCATCTCCTGTACCTTTGGTGGCGTCCCCTCATTCCTGCTGCTGTGTCTTGAGTAGAGTGACAGCTACATAGTGGAGTTATCTTGGTATAAGAGGGGCTTCTGTTGAGCTGATAGAGCTGAAGGGTTACGATAAACTGGGAAGAGCCTCTATTATACAGGAGTAAAGACGTTCACGCAGACGTTCACGCAGCGTGAGCGCTGGGGGAGACCGGGAGAGGCGGCTCTGACGACTGGGGTGTCCCAGCAGGGCAGTGCACTGGCAGGGGCCTTCCTCGGGCTCGTCCTGTGCCCGGGGAGCACAGCTCTGCCCCGCATCGCAGGCGCAGCCTGCTAACAGCCGTCAGCGCTTCGGGGACGCAGTGTGTAACTGAGGAGACCGGGGAAGCGCAGGTGCCCTGTTCCACCCTGGCCACGCAGAGGTCCCTGGAGGTTTCCCTGGTGCCAGCAGGTGTGACAGTGTCTGTGCCCTGACACTTCTGGGAGATGCACCCTGTGGGTGCACATCTGACTTTCAGAGCTGCCCTGCTCCTTCCTGCAGCAATCCTTTCGCAGGTTCCCCTTATAGACCCCAGCAGAGGATCTTGTCCAAAAACTCTCACAGCAAGATCAGTGTTAGGAGCAAAGACAGGGAGGAGGATAGTAGAGCACTTCCACTTGTGCTTTTGCATCACAGAATCACAGAATGGTTTGGGTTGGAAGGGGCCTTAAAGCCCACCCAGTGCCACCCCCTGCCCTGGGCAGGGACACCTCCCACCAGCCCAGGTTGCTCCAAGCCCCGTCCAGCCTGGCCTTGAACCCCTCCAGGGATGGGGCAGCCACAGCTCCTCTGGGCAACCTGGGCCAGGGGCTCACCACCCTCATGGTGAAAATTTTTTTCCTAATATCTAATAAAAATCTCCCCTCTTCCAGTGTGAAGCTGTTACCCCTCGTTCTTTGAAACCTATGAAGGAATATAAACCTATGAAGGACTGTAACTTATTTAGCTCAGAGGCTCCCTGACAGACTCCCAGCAGGGAGGAGGATGTATTGAGCCAGAGATTGATATCTACAAATATAGAGATGTCCATATTCTGCCCGCACGAGCTCATGCTCTGTGACAGTGACATGGCACAACTGGGTGAAGCAAGCAGGTCATGGGGAGTGAGCATCTCCAAACGACAAGCAGACATGGCACGGTGATGCCCGAGATGCTGCGTACCCTCAGAAGGCCACCGTTTGCCGTGCCTTAGGCTCCTTTCTTACCTCCTCGCTGCTGCCAGGCTCCTTTCTGGTTTGTCGAGTAGCTCACCTGCGAAGGAGCTTCTCCAACAAGGCATTTCCATCCATTGCAGACTGCGGCACCAGTGGCACGTGCAAAATGGTCCCGGCATGAGGTGCGGCAGTGGGAGGGTTTGCTGTCCTGAACAGAATCATTGCACGCTTCTCCTGGCCCTGAACGCTTGAGTGTTCCCTCAAAGTCTTGCATGGGATTCCAGGTGCTGGCGTGCCTGCGAGAGGGAGGGCAGGAGAACCGGTGCTGGGCGACAGAAGTCCCACAGCTGTCCCCCGAAGGTACGGCGGTGCCTGGCTCTGCGGGGTGGAAGGAGTTCTCCCGGCTCTCCGGCACTGACCGCGAATCTCAGCTTTATTCTCTTATTCGGTTACTAACCCAAATATTTGCGGCAAGAGCCCTGTGGCGGGGAGGCGAGGGGCAGCCCGTGGCGCTGCCTGGCGGTGCCCATGCGGGTGCACCAGAGCCGGGGCAGAGCCCCCATGGCTGCAGTCCCCTGTGCAGCCCCAAAATGGGCAGGGAACGGGCAAATACGGAGTGCTGCTGCTCCACAGCCCCCCAGCTGCCAGCAAGCCGTGCTCAGAGACGGTGGTCTCCACATCTTTGCATTTAACAGCCCTTCGTGGTCTTTTGTCCCATGGATTCTCCATATTTTTAATGATTTTATGTTGCTGTAACATATCCCATCTGTACTAAGCTGAAGAATTCTTGTTCACTTAATCTCTTCTCGTACAGAAATAGTGCCCTCTGTTCAAGATGGAGTGAGCAGGACTTCTTGTAATATTCAAGATGTTGACACACTGCAGCTTTATCTAGTAGATTTGCTTTTTTTAATTTGTTTTTTACAGTAGTACCTAACAGTCTTTGCCTTTTGACTGCTTTGGGTGATTCAACAACCGTTTCCATAAAACTCCCCACAATGACTCCAAGATCTTTCCTGTTCATTAAGAGCTAACCTAGAGCTCGTCCTTGTGTAAAATAGCTAGATATGGTTTTTCTTATTTTGGGCATTTTTTGGCATCTTTTATCAGGCCATCACACAGTATCATGAGATCCCTTTGCACCCAGTTTTAATATTTACCAACTTGAATATTTATGTGTTACTGAAAAACTTGGACACTTCACTATTCCTCTCATTTTCCAAGTCTTTTGTGAATATTTGGACAACACGGTTTATTTCTGGGACTGTCCTGGTAAGTTCACGCTGTGGTAAAGGCTGACCTGCTTTTTTCTCCTCTCAGTTCTGGAGAAGGCCCTGGGTAGTACTGCGTGATGTTCTGTCATCTTCCATAGCCTTGACCCTGTAGGAGAGCAGAAGAGGAGATACCAGTGTACGGCACTAACTGAACTACCTTTATTCCCACACTTAGGACTGCTCTGAGGAACCCCGTGGGTCTGTGAAGCATCACTCTGCTCTTCCAAAGCGCTGTTAGTTCTTCCCTTCTCTTCATTTTGATGGTTTTTAACCAATTTTTTTTTGGCAGGGAAGTCAGGGTTCTTGATCTGCCATTCCCTGCGTCACTCTCAACTTCTTCAAATTCAGCTTGGTATTTGCTACCTGCAGTTTTTCTGGTATCGTGCTCAATTTAGCCACGAGTGACATGTTGGTGTTAACAGTTCACCAGTTCAGTCTGTGATTTTTCTAGAGCCCTTTGGTGAACGCTCTCTTGTCCTGTTCTCTTCCTCTCTTTTCCGCGCCAACCTTACCGGATGGTTATAAAATTTTTACTGCCACTTCAAATCAAATCAATCCTTTCGACTCATCCCCCATGAAGGAAGGGTGTGAAGTGCTCTGACTTCCCGTACAGAGAAAACTGAGGTGTGTCAGGGTCTTTGCTTCTCCGAGTCCTTTTTCAGCCCTGGTCCCTAAAGACTCTTTTGTGAACAGAAAGGGGAACAGAAACATTTAAATGGTTCTTGGGAAAAAAAAAAAAAAAAAAGGAAATAATCTCTTTTCCATGGGCACAGTTGATTCAGTGAGAATTATTAGGCTTAGACTGCAGCAAAACCGATTCAGATGAGGCGTTAGAAAATACTCTGTGGTGCGGAGGAGAAGGCAGCCCTGGAGTGGGTGAGGAGTCTCCCTTTCTGGAGGTCTCGAAAACAGGTTGAGCGAGTGTCTCTGAGGAATGTTTTAGGTCTGGCTGATCCTGCCTTCGGGCAGCGAAGTGGGCTAGGTGACCTCTCAGGGTCATCTTTTTTTTTCCTACTGTTTTATAAATGAAGACCCCTAGTGAGAACGGAGCACCTCTCGCTGCCTGGCCTTCCGCGGGACATTTCCCCGTCCCCTGCATTTCTGTGGGGGAGCTCCTGGCTGCTGGGTACAACCCCTGAGTGGTGCTGGCACGGTGGGAGGGACAGGGTGGCGTGAAGATAGTGGGTCTAGTGGGAATAAAGTGGGAAAGATGGCAAGGATAAGTTAGAAAAGAGAAATTCAGTATTTTAGGGAGAGGTGGCGTGGATGGAAAAGGTAAAAAAAGGAGATGCCATAGGGTAAGGAAACAGGGGGAAAAAAAAGTGGTAGCAAGCACACAGGGATGCGGAGGAGCTCTGGATGTGAAGGGATGGCAGGAGGGATGTGGTGACAGGGAGAGGCAGAGTGACAAAGGCAGGGGGTTCACAGGAATGGCTGACAGTGCCAGGGCCAGGGCATGGGCAGAGCTGGCAGATCGGGGTCACCCAAGACCGGGTCCAAACCCTGCCCGGGAAGCAGCTAACCCCACACCCCGCCAGCATGCCAGCAGCACGGAGCCGGGCAGGGATCATGCTGGAAGGCTCCAGCGGAGCATCGATGTGACTCCGAACAGGGACGCCCAGCTGGAGCAGCACTGCGGGATCCAGCCTAACGCCCATCGAGGTCCTTCTGCTGACCCCGGGAGCGGCGGGCGCTGCTTCCAGACCCTGGTGGGATTTAGGCAACCTGCAGGAGATCTCTTTAATTCTGGATATGAACACACCTCCTCTCGGCAGTGACTGGGTTTTGCCTGTCCTTTGTCTACTAGATCAGAGACGCTTTCTGTAAGAAGAAATGGCTTCTTGGTGGTGGCAATCGGTGCTACAGAGGTGCCCAGCCCAGCAGAGGGGGAGATGCTCTGCCAGCAGAAACCCTTCACTCCCGCCGTCTCTGAGCCCGTCTGCAGCCACGTACACACAGGTCTGGTTTCAGAGGGACTGAGGGATCCTGACTCTGCAGCCTGGGCCACCTCTGCATTGAGGAATCTCATAATATTTGGTTTTCCACATCATTCTTAGATTATTTTTCGAGTCTGCTCTTGTCCTGTGAGCCATGATCGCTCACCCATGCAAGGGTCAGGGGCAGGAGAAGTGCCAAGAAATGCGGTTGTAGGATGTAGACAGTAGGAGCCAGGTCTTGCTCCTTTGCTGCTGCTTGAGGAGTTGCCAGTATAGCACCAAACGGGAGGAGAAGACGGTAGGAAGAGAGGGAAGAAGTGGTCTGGAGCAGAGAGGAGTGGAGATTGTCGCCTGGGTGGATGACACGTGTGTCCCTTGCACAAAGAAGAATCCTCACGATCTGCCCCCGGGTCATCTCGTACAGAGTGCTGGGGAAGGCACCTGAACTCTCAGCCTCCAGAGGTGATTAGTGTCCGATGAGGGACTCATCACAGAATAGTGAGGGGGCCACTAGTCTGCCTCAGCTCCGTGGGCAGCTGCCCACGCGAGGAAGGGTCTCGGCTGGCCGGGATCCTGCGTGGCTGTGTCTCTCCCGGCGCTGCCTCGGCTGCCGGCCATGCCCGTTGTGGGTGCCGTTGTGCCCTGGCAGGAATGCCCGAGGCAGAGGACCCTTGCTTGGCCAGGGAGGGTGGGTGTCCTGAGGGAAAAAGGAAAAGGCCACAGTGCCCAGTCTTAATAGAAAACCAAATGGAAGGTTTTGGTGCACTTCCAGAACACTAGTCCCCCTCCAGAACAGCTGCCAGCATTTCACATATACTCCCCAAGCTCATTTGGAGCTGCACAAGCTTAGTTCATTGCTCTTATTCATAGAATCACAGGATGGTTTGGGTTGGAAGGGACCTTAAAGCCCACCCAGTGCCACCCCCTGCCCTGGGCAGGGACCCCTCCCACCAGCCCAGGTTGCTCCAAGCCCCGTCCAACCTGGCCTTGCACCCATCCCGGGACGGGGCAGCCACAGCTTCTCTGGGCAACCTGGGCCAGGGGCTCACCACCCTCACAGCAGAGAATTTCTGCCTCAGATCTCATCTAAACCTCCCCTCTTTCAGGTTCAAAACCATTCCCCCTCATCCCACGGCTCCCCTCCCTGATCCAGAGTCCCTCCCCAGCTTTCCTGGAGCCCCTTGAGGGACTGGAAGGGGCTCCAAGTTCTCCCTGGAGCCTTCTCTTCTCCAGGCTGAACCCCCCCAACTCTATCAGCCTGCCTTCAGAGGTGCTCCAGAGCACGTTATTCCCAGTGTTTACCATCAATGCTGTGATCAGGCCCAGCAATCCTCGTCACAGAGAGGCTGCTCCGTGCTCAGCACGCAGGATTGTCCCTGGCCCCGTAGAGTCACCACCCCGGGGCACCGCAGCACGCCGAGCCATTCCCACCCCGGGTCGGACGCAGCTCCAAGCAGCGTCGGGAGGTGCGATTGCTTCCCCAGAACCAGTGCCTTGGGCTCCTCCAGGAGCAACCCGGGGAAGGCTCGATAACGCCGGCAGGAGCGTTATCTCTGAATTATTAGATGTATCACGGGACACACTCTTTGCATTTCCTGTTTTGTGTTTTTCTGCAGTTATTAAAACGATATATTAACCAAAAGCCGGAGAACTCCCAGTCAAGCAAACAGTATAAAAATAATGCCATTGCTTGGAAAAGCCAAGCGGCATCACAGGCACCTCAATGCTGTGTTTGTCTTGGTGGGGGCAGCGCCTGCTGTTGCTCGGGTGAAGCACGGGATTATTTGTGAGTCTGCCCTGAGCCGTCCCAAGTCATAACAGATCGGATTGCTTCCCCGGAAACCTGAATTTCTAGAGTTTATGGTGCTTGGCTTGGTACAATTCGGCTCTCTCTAGCATCTTTAAGTCTGAAGTCTAAATGATATAGCATTTTGACATTTTTCTTCTAAAATCAGTATGGATTAGAGAGGAAGACTCCGAGAGAAAGATGGATGAGGGACTGCCAGGCAAAGGCACACAGCAGTTCATCAGTGCCGAGCTACCCTGCGCAATATTTTATAGTGTAGCAGGTTATGTCTTAGCTCATCCATCTCTTACACCTCGGTCTCCGAGCTCCTGAAGGTCAGGTGAGAGCCTGGGGTTTGATTTCTCTGTGCCCTGGTGACTGTAGGTGTTACCTACCTCGAAATCTAGGCAATTTACAAATGTCTGTGGTTGTGGGTTCGTTGTGAGTTTGGTTTTTTTTTTTTTTTAATCCTCACCATTTTAACTCACTTTCATGGCTTTGTAAGACCTATTATTATTTAGTAGCCCAAGACTTAGCGCTACAGAACGTAGCACTGTGATTTTGCAGTGGCTCCTGATTTTGCAGGGCCGGGATGCTTGTGCGTTCGGAATCGGTGTGGGGCTGGATCGCAGCGGGGGCTGCACACCCCCCCCCCCCGCCCCGAGTGCCAGCAGCGGCGCCTTGCACCTTTCTAAGGGGTACGACCGTGCGGTCCAGGGGGCGACCTCGGCAAACGACCCCCGGGAAGCCCCGGTGCCCCGGCTGCTGCGGGACTCGGGAGGGGCAGGACGCGGCCAAGAGCCCCACCAAGCGGTGGCGGGTCCTGCTGCAGCCCCCGGGGCTCGGCCGGAGCTGGTTGGGGTGAAGAGCGGCGCGTCTCTTGGCCCCGGGGACGGTGGGCCCCGAGCTGGTGGGGAGATGCAGGGAAGGATGCTCCAACCTGCACCTGGACCGGCTCCGAGCACGCGGCCCCAGACAATTTAAGCGCCGTCCACCCCGGCCGCGGAGGCTCCGACAGGCAGAGCTCTCCTCTCCCCATGCCCAGGAGGGCCAACGGGGATATTTTGCATCTCCGACTGAGGAGAGGTGCTGCTTGTCTTCTTCGGCTTTTGAAGGTTTCCCTACAGGTGGCTTCATCTGAGCGAATCGCTCCTTTATTGTCAGCAGCGAGAAATGGGCATGGTGCAGCTCCTCCTGAAGGATGTGACTAAAAACAGCCCGGGTGAGTCGCGCTCCCTTGAAAGACCTGTTCCTGCGACCCGCTCGGACATTAAAATGTGATAACAGCACGTCTGAAGTTAGGTGCAATGAGCCCTGTTCTCCCACTCCCCCACAGCTGGATTCCTGCAATAAGCAGCTGTCAGGGTGGGGGACACATCATTTGGCTGGTTCCCGGCCTGCCCCGTTCCCCAGGTCCTCCCAGCCCCATGCCAAGGGGGTGCCCCGGGTCCGTACTGTTGTCCGCACCAGCCTGAGGATGGGAGCAGCCCCTGGGGCAGTGTGGGCTTGGCCAAGTGTGGATGGAGGGCGAGGGGGTTCCCTAGGCTGCTCTGACAATTCCTCCCCCTGGTTTTAAATCTGCCTTTTTGGCATGGCACTGGGATGCTGTTGCAGGATTACCTGCAGGGCAGGCAAACCTTCTGGGCATGCTTCTGGATGGACACCAGATACAAAGGCTGCCCTGATCCTCCTGGTTTATAACGTTGAGCTTTCTTGCTTGTTTCCCACGCTGGCACACGCTGATGCAGTAACAAAAGCTGTCCAACAACCGTAGTATTTACAGGCTTTTCTGTCCCATAACCTGTGTGCTTCATACACCACATTCCAGTCACAGAGGAAGGAGCCAGCCAGCTTTATTAGGAAGAGCTGGGAGGGCTCATGTGCGGTGATGGGACTCCCAAGAGGGAGACAAGAACTAAATTGTGCTTTCCTTCAACCTCCCGCCGTACACATCCTCTTATGGCATCCAGCACAAGACCATCATCCCTCCACCACTAGACTGGAAAATCAGAGGCAATGACACACTTTCCAGGCAGGGATCAGAGCAGTGCTCAGTGGGTGTCATCATGACATGAGCTGGCAATGTGCACTCACAGCCCAGAAACCCCCCGCAGCCTGGGCTGCATCCCCAGCAGCGTGGGCAGCAGGGCCAGGGGGGGATTCTGCCCCTCTGCTCCGCTCTAGGAGACCCCCCTGCAGTGCTGCCTCCAGCGCTGGGGCACCACCAGCAGAAGGACACGGAGCTGTTGGAGCGGGGCCAGAGGAGGCCCCGGAGATGCTGGGAGGGCTGGAGCCCCTCTGCTGGGAGGACAGGCTGAGAGAGCTGGGGGGGTTCAGCCTGGAGAAGAGAAGGCTCCGGGGAGACCTTCCAGTCCCTCAAGGGGCTCCAGGAAAGCTGGGGAGGGACTCTGGAGCAGGGAGGGGAGCCATGGGATGAGGGGGAACGGTTTTACGCTGAAAGAGGGGAGACTGAGATGAGATCTGAGGCAGAAATTCTTGGCTGTGAGGGTG
This sequence comes from Dromas ardeola, assembly GCA_013398915.1. Lineage (NCBI taxonomy): Eukaryota > Metazoa > Chordata > Aves > Charadriiformes > Dromadidae > Dromas > Dromas ardeola. Next base: position 139,544 of record VYZM01015572.1, read on the forward strand.
GTGAGCCCCTGGCCCAGGTTGCCCAGAGGAGCTGTGGCTGCCCCATCCCTGGAGGGGTTCAAGGCCAGGTTGGACGGGGCTTGGAGCAACCCGGGCTGGTGGGAGGTGTCCCTGCCCAGGGCAGGGGGTGGCACTGGGTGGGCTTTAAGGTCCCTTCCAACCCAAACCATTCTGTGATTCTATGACTCACTGGGAATGTGGTTACTGGGATCTTTTCCTCTGCCTTCTCATTCCTGGTACTTCTCTACCTACTTTCATTTTTTTCACTCCTTCCTTTGGCTCCTCCTCTGCAAAGTTATCATAAAGTTGTTGAGTTCGGTGGCTGAGAAGTAAGAAGTGCTGTATCTTTGAGGGCACCAGAAGTTTGCTTTTGTCGTGGTCCTTTCGCCTCGCCCAGAGCGCTGCAAGGGAGCACACTGCAGCAGAGAGTCCTGCAGCCCGAGGATGCCGGCAGTTCTTGCAGCACCAGGACTGTGCTGGTGGGATGCTCTGTCCCAGCAGTCAAGGGCTGTGGTCTCGCAGGCTGCTCTGGCTTTGCATATCTGTGACTCAGACAAAGTCAGACCTGCGTGCAGCCCCCAGAAAGGCAGAAACTCCACCTTTCTCTGGGACATTTTCCTGGTGGACTGAAACTTTCCCAATGATTTGCTTCTTGTGGCATTCAAAGCCTCACTGCCACTCGGTCAGGGCCATGGGATGTGGCAGCGGTGGTGATGCCCGCCGCAGGGGTGTCCTACACCCTCTGGGCAGGTCCTTACGGGACCGAGTTTGTGGTGGGCTTGAGCCGCCCTTTGCAGTGCTGAGCCCCAAGGTCTGAGTTTCCCTTTGCTTTTGTCCTGCAGTCCCACCCGCTGTCCCTGTGCAACACCAGCGAGGATGAACACACCGAATCGGGGTTCATCACCATTGTCAAGCTTGAACAGCCGGATCGGGATCCCAACCCCTGCCTGTCACTGGCTAACAAGGTAGGTGCAAAAACGCCCCCAGTGGCACCAACCTGGGAAGCGAAGCCCATGCTGCAGGAAAGAGTGAGAGCAGGAGGAGGCAGCAGGTAGGAAAGAGCTGTTGGAAGGTGGAGAAGAGGACATGGATAGAGCACAGTCCTTGGCAGAAGCGGTCCCTGGGGAGAGACGCTGTGCCAGCCAACCCCAATGCCCATCCCTCCGTACTTTTTCAACTGCCTGGCTTTGTAAAAGGTGTTGAGTTTTCCCTAACCTGGCTGCTCCGGGACAGCTCAGACCTTTCCCCAGCATCCCGTATGCTTTACTGCCCGGCAGCCTCGTGCCCCTCCTGTTTTGCAGCCTCCCTTGCTTGCTGGGCTGTTGGGGGGATTTGTGCTTCTCTGTGTCCTCTGCCCTGTTGGAAAACATGGACACAGAGAACATCTTCTGTGGTTCTGTCTTTAAAAATAATACTGTAATACTTCACGGGATGAGGCACGTGAAGAATCGGTGCTGTGCAACTCAGACAAGCACAAGCCAGACGAACTAGCGGTGGGACGTGACTCTGTAACAGCACAGGCCACCATCCGCCCTGCAAAGGGATGGGAGATCTCAGAGGTCTCCTGTGAAAGAGGTACCTTAGTGAAACAGCCGTTACTGTGGCCAAAGCTGAGGTCACTGATACAATTCTCTAGTAATAAGGAAGTCAGGTAGGAACGAGGGTCATTTTAAGCCTTAAAATCTTTGTGTCTCTGATAAAGTTGCATGGATAAGGCTAACATTAGCTTTTTCTCCAGTGGTTCACTGCATCCTTTTATTGTCTCTGTACTAAATGTTGTGTTATTTTCCACAAACACTGTATTAACATGAGAGAAACCTCATTTAGCTCTTCTTGGCTTTATCTGGATCGTATTCAGGTGATGCCGCCCCTGTTGTCTACTTTCTGCTGGTAGCGACATGCTGGTGATGGGGACAGGGTCCTTTTCTGTCCCCCCTCCCTGCAGATCTGCTGAAGAGGGCAGGCAAAACTTGTACCAAGCAGTTGTTCCTGCACAGCAGGGTTTTTTTTGCAACAAAAGCAAGGAAAGGGATGTGATGCTCTGATGGATTTGCCACCTCAGGGCTGCTTCCCTCCGCTGCACGGGCAGCCAGGCAGCAATGCCTATCCCTTTCTGGACCAGGGTGGAAGCCTAAGTTGGGTTTGCTGCTGCCCTGGAGTTGATGCCAGCTGTCAGCACAAGCCGGTGTGCTGGAGTTACTGACTTGCTATCAGTTACCCCACATCTGGAAAATGTCCTGGCCCCACCTGTGGGTGTTAGTGACGCACGAGGATGGTGGGATAAAGAGCGAACCCAAGGGCTTCCAGTGCAGCTTGTGGTGGGCATGAGAGCGAGGGCTCTGTGGGTGCCTGAGGGAGCTCCAGCTCTCCCGTGTCCGGTCGGACGTGACCATCAGTTATAGTGATCCCAGGCTGCCGCATCCCCCAGGGGAGGACGCTTGGGTGGGAGCAGCAATGGCTGGTTTGGTCAGTGCGGCTACTGTGCCGGACCTTGAACAGGAGGAAGGAGCAGCTTCAAAGACTCATCTTCCACCTAAGAACCTAAGAGGTTTAAAAACTGTTTTGCTAGTTTTGTCCTTAATCTTTGAGTCTCTGATCACAGCACTGGAAGTACCAGTGTTTTACTGAGTCCAGGGATCGGCTGAGGAAGGTCTGCCCAGGGAGGACAAGACATGCTGCACTGCTGCATCGTGGTCATCCTCACTAGCCTTGATCCCTTCTCCAGGACCACTAACCCCCCAAAGCAAATCAGACCCTAGTTCATTGCCATGCTCGCGACTAGAGTGACAGTTCACTGGCCTTTAGTCATCATTGCTTTGTTACCAGAGCCGGATCCAACACTGGGTTTTGAGATGCAGCTGAACATGACATCGGTTGCCATCCTGCCTGCAGGTACTCCTGCTCCAAGATCTCACCCAGGGCGCCACACAGCTCTTCTCCCCCCAGATAGGACTACTTTAGCCATGAAATACAGGCAGAAGCTCCGTAAGCTGGCCACATCCCCAGGCTCTGCCTTGTACTTTGGCTCCTCCGTCCCCCTGCAATTGCTCTCTGGCTGCTTCTCCATCCTCCTGAAGCCTCTGCCAAGCTCCTTCCCTCCAACATCATACAGATCTCTTCCTCAAAATCCCTGGACAACGCTTCTTCTCAAGGGCAGGGATGTGGCTGGTGCTTGCTGGAGCAGGAGCCTTGTTTTCCTGGCGTGTGTTTCTTGCGGTAGAGCTTTGCATGTTGAATTGCAGCACTATATCAATGACGATAAAAATAGCCATGTGCAAAGTGTTATTGTAACCTCTGCTTCAGCTGTCACCCAGCCAAGCAGTGCACACAGACAACCCTGTCCAGCCCAGCATGAGGGTAACTCCACCAGCTACCCGACGCACTTTTCTGCCTCTCCTCTCTTAAATTCTAGCGCTGCTTCAGCATCCGAAGCTAAAATCAGTAGGGAAGGTGTTTGGTCTGCAAGAGGAGAGGAAGGCTTGGAAAATACCTCTGAAATCAGTTAAAAGTCATTTATTTTTCTTTCTGATGCATCGCTTGTAATTTTTTTGGTGTATTTTTTTTATGAGTGAACCATTGATTGCAAGTCTGGTTGACAGACTTCTGAAACCTCCTAAATCATCCTGTAAATACCTATTTGCACCAGAAGTGTTTCAGTCCTCGAAGAGGGAGGTCAGCTGTGCCGTGTGGCTCAGGAGATTCGATGCAAAGACAGCGAGCACTCAGAAAATGATTGCAGCAAGCAGGTTGTGAATAGTTTGAACAGAAGTTGTGTCCTTTGCAACAGGAGTCAGAAAGATGTTGAGAAGAGTCTCTTGTCCAGTCTCAGTTGTTCGTTTCCCCATAGTTGGTGTCTTTACTCGGATTCTCTTATGAGGAAAGACTGAGGGAATTGGGGCTGTTTAGGCTGGAAAAGAGACGGCTGAGGGGTGACCTAATTAATGTGTACAAATACTTAAGGGGGGGGTGTCAGGAGGAGGGGGCCAGGCTCTTTTCAATGGTGCCCGGCAATAGGACAAGAGGTAATGGGTACAAACTTGAGCGTAGGAAGTTCCGTCTCAACATGAGGAGGAACTTCCTTACTTTGAGGGTGGCAGAGCACTGGAACAAGCTGCCCAGAGGGGTGGTGGAGGCTCCATCTCTGGAGACATTCAAACCCCGCCTGGACGCGTTCCTGTGTAACCTGCTCTAGGTGGCCCTGCTCTGGCAGGGGGGTTGGACTAGATGATCTTCAGAGGTCCCTTCCAACCCTATGACTCTATGATTCTATGATTCTATAAAATCTTTGTAGAGCTGTTCATTGTTCGTCAAACCTTGACTGGCTCCAGCGGGTGGAAGTCACTACCTGAAAGTCCTGTTTCTTCTTCGGTGCTGGCAAATGCTGGGGCTCCTTTGATCCCAGGCAGGACCCCAGTCCCTACCCCAAGCCTCTGATCCCACTTTTCCAGCTTCCCCATCTGGTATACTAAACCCAAGAGTGTCTAATCCTATCAGCAACTTCAGCTCTGCTTCCGTGGTCTCCATCTGCAGCTCCATTTACATCCTCGTCCCTGTCCCAGACCCAGGCACCTACCTCTGGCACCCAGCTTCTCCCCCGACGAGGTGCGTGGGGGTGACCAGCACCTGCAAGCGAGGGATGGAGCTGAACCTGCTCCGCCGCTGCTGGCTGCGCCAGGAATGCCCCTTCCCTTGGCTCAGCTGGCGCCCTGCGTTTGATATTGCAGCTGGGAAGTGGCGGCACTGACCTCTGGCCCCTGAGCTGGGGTTTGGCAATGCAGTGGGTAAACTGCTGCGGCAGCTCCGGCAGCTCCCTGTTTGCACAGGCGCTCGGGGACGCGCAGATCAAAGGGCTCCGCATGAGTAACAGCGGCCCAGCCCTGCACTTTGTTCACCTTCCCGTCTCCCTTTCACAAGAGGCTGCCTCTGCCTGCCCGGAGGGCTGGAAGGGCTTGGTGGGAGGACGTGGGTGACCCCGCAAGGTCCTCCAGGCAGTGTGCTTTGACCTCACCGGGCTGGCATGCACGCTCATTTGGGTGGGTCTCAAAGCTGTCCTCCTCGGACCGCAGCAACCGGTGGGCTGCAAAAAGCTGTCCCACTCCTAATCCTAGAGCAGACCTGCAGCCCAGGCATCGCCTCAGCTTCTCCCCGATGCATGTGGGGGACGGGGACCAGGGAGAGCAATGTGTGTGGGAGCCAGGCCCACAGACAGCCCAGGGCTGGTGCAGCCACGGTGAGGTTTGTGCAGAGGTTTCTGCTGCCCGGGGACGGGAGGGTTGCGCGGCGGTCAGCAGGGCTAAGGGGGCTGCAGATCCCTCCCCAGCAAATCCAGCTCTGAAGCAAAGGGGCACATGGCACAGACAGCTGGGGAATTTGGTGTTTAGGTTTGTGGCTTGCTGTGACTGCAAGCCCACCAACTAATTTGCCCCCACAACTACAGGGAGAAACCGTCCATGGACCACAGAGGTCCAGCAAGAGCAGGCATTGCAGCTCAACACAAGTACAGACACCAAGGTGTAAACTATTTTCTCAATCTAAGCAGCAGGTGCTTCTTTCTCCTGTGAAGAGCCAGGGAGGCAGATACATATCCAAATGGCAGATGTTAATACCGATGTACAATACAAAAGGTCCACTGAAGCTTGTGTTCTTTTGGACAGGCAAAGCTGGCGGGGGAGCGTGGAGCCCGTGCGATCCTTTTTGACATTACCGATGATGAAAGCGCTGCTGATCAGGTACAAACCCCACTGATATCAGCTAAACCACAGTGCCCCTCTCCCATCCCAAAATGTGCCCGGGTCAGGAGCACGCGGTGGGAGGCCCCAGGAGGATGCTGCGGGCTGGCTGTGAACGTTAGCTCTCACCCAGCTCACGATGCACACAGACAGTGCTCCTCTTCTGCTCACCCCATGGCACGTCCAGATCTCCACACAGCAGCAGCAGGCCAGCAGCCCACGCACAGCACCTTGCTGCTCTTAAAGGACGTGGTCTGGTCAATTGAGCTTTTCTGCCAGGAACTAGATACTTCCTCTTGGGAAGTCACAGATTACCCGATCCCATCTAGTACAGACAGCCCTGGGATACCTTAGGGGAAAGATGATTTCTTGAGTCTTCAAGCCAAAGCGACGGCCACCCTGCTATGCTGTTGGTGATACTCCTGCTGCAAGTTTAACGTGGGTTTAGAGACCTCCAGAGGTCCCTTCCACCAACACTCCTGTCATCTCTGGAAAGGAATAGGTTCCCCATCCAAGCAATCAAGGGATAAGGAAAAGCATCCAGTGTTAGATAAGAGGACAAACAGGGGAGCCGGTGCCTGAGCTTATCAAACTCTGGGCTGACTCCTGCTCGCTGGGTCCATCCCTCGTGGTTCTTTCATGCCCTTACAACTTAATTTCTGATGCCAGAGAAATGCAGCAGTGAGTGCAGGCCCACGAGGTGATGCTGAGGTTGCTCAGTAAGGGTGTGGGAAGTGGTTGGTGGGTGAGACGGCCGCCCTGATTCAGGCCAGTCTGGAGGAGAGGGCAGACTGGGACACTTGCTGAGCCAGCCTGTGGCAGGCTGCCTGGACCATGGTGGAAAACCAACGGTACGATCAGAAACAAACAGCGTGTTCTGCAGATCACAGAGGGAGGAGGGGAAACACTGGTGGGTCTCACAGGAAGAGAAGAGGAAGCATTTCTGTAGCGAAGGCAGCACTCGGCGGTGTTGTTGGCAGTTACCATGTGGAAGAGGAGAGACCAAGAACTTTTGCACAGGGGCTTCAAAGGGGAGCACAAGAGACACTGAGCAGTGTCCAGTTGTGCATGAGGAGGCACCATCAGAGGAAATGAAGAAAGCCATGCTGAAGAGTTGGTAAAAGAGGAGGAGCTTCCATCTGATTTCATCAGACAGGGATAGTGCGAGTTTGGGGGAGCAGGCAGTCTCTAACATGTGTGCAAGCAGCATCAAGAGGAACCAGACGTGCCTGGGGGACCGGGATCGTCCTTGTTTCAGACTGTTCTGGACCATCTCTCACTCTGTTTGTTTCTTTGCAGCTGAGAAAGCCCAGAGGTCTGAGTCAGCCTGTGGTTCTGATCAGGGGCCATGACGCTGAGCTTCTCATGGGCGTCGTGAATAAGAACAGAGAGGCCCACGTGAAGATAGAGGTCAAGGAGCCACCAGCTTGGGTGAGAGACACACCATTCCCACTGCCTTCTGTATCCTCCCTCCCAAGCTGCTGTGCCATGGAAGAGGACTTGCCCAAAGATGCTGAGTTTTTCTCCCCAGGGACGGAGATCACAGCCCTTTGCAGGAGCTGCCTGTCTGCAGCGTTCAGATGATGTGCTGCAAATAAAAGCTCAAAAGCGCTTTCAGCTTATGTAGTTTCTTTTGCTTAAACATGAGTGATGAGTGAGGTGAGGATTTTCCCCGTCTCTTCAGGTGAGACCAAGCCTTGATTTTCTCATCTTGTGCTACCTTAGACTATGGCCTCTAGGGAGCTGAGATGCTGCAAGACAGAGGATTTCCATTCCTGATGGAATGTGCAGAAAAGACTGAACCGTTTTTCTTTTACATTTAAAGAGCAAGGAGGTAGAGCTTGGCTAAGGATCATGTATTCAAAGGCTGATGGTCAGGAAGAGATGGGGATTCCCCTGCCTATCCTCTAATTCCCACCCCTGCCACACAAGAGTAATTGCTTTCCTGTTTTATCCAACAGCCAGACTACGACGTGTGGATTCTTCTCACGGTGGTCAGCACTGTGGTTGTCATCATTTTGATTTTTGTTGTTCGCACAAAATGCCAGCTGAACAGGACTCAGGTACGAATCTCATGGAGCAGATGTGTCTGAGCAAACAGAAATGCACGAAGGGCAGGAACGGACACAGTTTGAGAGGGGAAATGTGCCTCTGTGCGAGCTGAAGATGGGGCCGCATGAGGCAGGAGCAGCGCAGGGATGAGCGAAGTGATCCTCAGATGGGCTGGCAGCATCCCTGCTGCCATGGCCTTCCTCTCCTCTTGCTGCCCCACCAGCACGGCAGCCTGCGGTCCCAGCACCTTTCAGAGCTTGTCCCGGCACCCAAAGCTGCGGAGCTGGCCCACAAGCCCTTGATTTTAACAGTGTTGTCTGTATTGGCAAAGAGTAGAACATTTAGTATTTTTAATAGAAACTAACAAATTAAATAATCATCTTTCCAGAGTCAGATGGATTTCCAGATTTGAGAATTTGTCCTATAGAAAGATGTTTGTTCTATAGAAGGATAAGCCTTTGGGGCTCAAAAATCGCTGAGCGATTTTGAATGTCTCCTGCTGGTGACAAAGCTAAGTCAGGTTAGAGAAGAAGTCACCCCAGGAAATGAGTGTCACCCCCAAATTCCCGATAATCCCATTTTGAAAAAAGAAGGGCAATGAGAAGTATGGTAATGTAAGGCTGAGCCTCTCCTCACGGCCTCCTTTCTCCCTGGCAGGACCCCTTGCAGCAGCAGACCCTGCAGGCCATCGGGCAACTGGCCACGCGCAAGTACCAGGCAAGGTGCCGGCAGGCGTCGCGGTGGGACTCGGCCAGCACCTGCAGCTCAGCCCCGGTCTGTGCGATTTGCCTGGAGGAGTTCAGCGAGGGCCAGGTAGGCTGCAGGCACGGCTGCTGGTTACCCACGGCTTCACGCGTCCCAGCCGCAGTCCGGTGGGAGCTGAGCAGTCTGGCAGGGGCGGGAGGCCCTTGGGATGTTTCCTTCAGCAACCCCTGCGGGCTGGGAGAGGACTGGCATCGGTGGAGGTCTGCCTGACACTTGGCCAAAAAAGCCCTGCCCCTGCTGAAGTCACTTCCCTGCAGACTCAGATTCCCTGAAGGTCTCCAGCTGTCGCTGTAGGGTAAAACGTCTCTAATAAGTCCATGTGGAAACAACGAGGGAAAAGTGGGGTCTGCTTCTCCAAAGCACTCAGCCTGAACCCCCCTGTTCCCGAGGGCAAGCACCTCTCTGGACATTCACACCCCAGAGCTGGATGCAGCGAGCAGAACCAGAGCTGCCAGGCTGCTGCACAGCCTCCTCCGGGCAAAACCGGGCTGCAGATCGCTTGCGTTAGACATCTTCCCATCCTCCAAGGCTCGCTTCCATCAAGAAGGACCCATCCAGGTCTTGAGACATGGTTCTCCCTCCTCACACTCCTCCTCTTCTCTCCACCTCTCTCTAGGAACTGCGGATCATCTCGTGCTCCCATGAGTTTCACCGGGAGTGTGTTGACCCCTGGCTGCAGCAACACCACACGTGTCCACTTTGCATGTTCAATATTCTTGGTAGGGCTCAGACACAGCATTTCCCAGCCAGGGATGGGGTTGGGTGCAAGAGTTGTGTCCGTGTACCCTTGGGCGACGCATACAGTCAGCAGGAGCGTGTGTGCGGGGCGGTGTGCGCATGGACAGGGGTCCCTGTGTGTATGAGCCCCTGGAGTGTACAGTGAGGGGCTGGGCTTGGGCTGGGACCTGCACCAAGAGGAGCGTTTTCCAGCCCTGGGACCTGCGCAGGGAGGGAGGTGGGATCTGAGGGTCAGGGCAGCAGGGAGGGTGCTGAGCGTGCAGGACAACCAAGACGGTTTGGTGGTGGCAGTGAGGAGTTGCAGGGCATGGGGGGGACGTGGGACCATAGTGGGAGTGTGGTGGAGGCTGGCCAGTGCTGGGGCTACTGCAGCTGGGCTGTGGGATGCGTGCTGGATGCTTCCTTCTCTCTCCACAGCCAGAGAATCGGTGGACCAGGCCACGGCCACTGGCTCCAGGCTGGCCCCTCGGGACATGGAGCCCGGACGGCGTCTCCACCTTTTCCGCCAGCACCCAGGACATGCCCTTTACCACCTCCCACACGCGTATCCTCAGAGGAACTTCAGGAGCTTTCCCCCGGAGCCAGCCCATGGCAACCCCTTCTTCCACTCTCCAGAGCTCTCCCAGCTGGATTTTGGCACCATCCACTACATGCCCTACAGGCCAGCCACCTCCCTGCTCGCCTGCGGCCACCCGTCCCCTCTGGCCCCGGGCTTGCTGGGCCAGCAGCATCCCGACCCCTCGGCGTGTGGGCAGACGCTGCCACCCCACAGGACTTGTTCTCTCCAGCCCCAGCCCCCCTGCCTGGGGCTGAAGGCAGCCCTGGCGCAGAAGCAGCACCGTGCCCCTGCCCTGCGCCGGGGGGGCGGCCACGGGCACCAGCACAACAGCAGCGGCTCCGGGGAGAGCTATCTCACGGAGCACAGCGGGTACCTGGCAGACGGGCCGGGCAGCGACTCCAGCTCGGGGCCCTGCCACGGCTCCTCCAGTGACTCCATGTTGAACTGCACGGACATCAGTCTGCAGGGCATCCACGGCAGCTGCTCCACTTTCCGCAGCTCCCTCAGCAGCGACTACGACCCCTTCGTGTACTGCAGCTCGGAGGGACCCGCCATGGACAATGGCCAGGAGCAGCCGCGGCTGCCGAGGGAGGCACGGCCCAGGTCCTTGGACCTGATGGCGCCTGGGGGTGCTGCTCCGGCCAAGCCACAGGTGCTCAGCCACGTCCACTACCACCACCACCAGCACCATCACTACAGAAGAGATGCCGAGTGTCCACCCGGGCGGGTCGGGCAGGGGCCTGGGCAGCGCAAATCCCGGTACTCTGGGGCCAAGGTTGGCTTCCACGGTGCTCGGACACAAAAGAGGACTGAGAAAAGCCATCACTCTCAGCAGCCTCTGGAAAGCAGCACTGTGCTACCGGAGGCAGCTCTGGCAGGACAGCCAGCCTGTCCCCAGCAAGGCCGGGAGCCCCCTCATGCCCCCTCCGCTTCTCCAAACAGGTTGGACTTCAGCGTAGATGCCAACAGACAATCAGGAGCAGCTGGCACATCCCCTGTCCCGCTGCCCCCGAGACACAGCTTACAGAGCCGTCATCACCGAAGGAAAAGAAAGTGTCCCCTCGAGCCCAACCCCGCTCTCCTGCCCAAGGACTCAGCCTTGCCCAAAGCCTGTGATGCTCACGTTCCTCACGGCCATCCCGCTGGCTACCGCTGCTCGCCCGAAGTCCAGCCCCTGATCCCAAGCGCTCCCCTGCCCTGCAGCTCAGGCTCTCGGCCGCTCTGGAAGTGTTTAGTGCCGCAGTCCGGCTCAGAGCTGAAAAAGCAGGAGGAGGGGTTCTCAGGACGGGAGGGAAACTGCACGGTTCCTGCTGATTTCTCAGGGACGGGCACCTCCAGACACAGTCTGAGTCTTCACCTTCACTGCCCGGCTCAGCAGGGTGGTCAGGGTAAGTCTGGCATTGGCCTCTTCTTGCAGCAAGCAGGTGAATGAGGGTGGTTTGCTGAAGGTACTCTGGCTGCCAGTAGACCTGGTACCTTCTCCATGGGCTTTCCTACAGGACCACTGACAACAGAAGCGTTTCAGAGCTCACCTGTCTGGAGATGATGGCCTGAATGATGAGCAAGTCTGTTAATGAGTGCACCAAAGCCTGCAGTCTCGTCCTAAAGTAATACAAATGAGAAATAAGGTGGCTATTTTTAACTAAACACCTCTAGTAGCTGGAATATCTCCCAAAGGAAGCGGTGGGACCACGTTTCTCAAGTGTCCTTACATCAGTGTGGATGTCTTACTGGCAGAGTTGTTATCATCAAGGCTTATTGGGCTCTAGTTATTTCAGCCAACCCCAGCTAGCTGGAATCAATAAGGAAGCAAGTGTGCGTAGCTGGTGGTAGTAGGAGAACAGACTAAATGAGTTTATGGATTTGCACATCCTTGATTTCTCACCTGCCTCTGTTGCGTGGGAGTTGCTTTTTAGTGTCTTTTGGAGATCAGTTGTAATTAAAGTTTGGCCCTTCGCCTAACTGCTGTACAGAGAGGGAAAATGTATTTGAGACGAGGCTGTTTAAAAGAACCTAACTGAGTTTAGCTCCCAGTTCTTGCTCTCTCAGGCTCCTCTGAATACAGCAGCCTGCGAGTCAGCATGGGCAGGTGCTGGCTCTGAGCAGAGCCTGGCTCCCATCCTCGTCCTGCCACTGACTCATTGCAGGTCCTCGGGCAAATTGTTTTGATTTAGGTACCAAATACAGATCTAGCTGCCTAATTTCTGTTAAAATGCTGGCCTTAAACTCGTGACTCACCGTGCCCATTGTCCCGCAGAGATAATAACTTCCTCCCCGTGCTTGTCTATCCAGCCCCACACCACACCCAGGCTGTGGTGGTGCAGCGCCTGCCGGGGAGGCAGCAGGGAAGGGGGAGAGGCTGGATGGGGCACGGTGCTGGCTGCCTGCGGCGCTCCGGGCTCCCAGACTCCCAGGAACACATTTTTTTTTTCCCAGGCACAGAAGTGCCTGACACTGCAGATAGGTGATACGAGAGGTTCTTCAAAGGGCCTGGAGGGATGCGGCCGTTTTGAGAGGTAAGGAGGCAGCACTGCAGAGATGTCTCTCTGGTTTGCAGGTGGCTCTGAGTGCTGATGTCCCCTGAGCTGGGGGCGGGGGGCAGTGATATGGCCAGGACACCAGCCCTCCCACGATCACAGCCGGGGACCTCCACGTGGAGAGAGCCCTCCTGGCGTGAGGGCAGGCTGCTCAGGAGTTGCTTTGAGCTCCCATTTCAAAATAAAACTGGGTGGACTCCCCAAGCCACCGGAGCAGGATCTGTGCCCCTCACGCGGGGCGCTGGGTGCTGCAGTGCCCAGGGCATTGCAAGGCCCCATGCTGGGATGCCTCTGTCTCTTTGTAGGTGGTCCCAGCGGCCCAGATCTGTGCTGACCTCCTGATGGCGTGATGGGGGAAGGCTCCCTGACACACACCCAGAGCCAGTGCCAGCGTGCTTTGCTGAGCACACACACACCTTCCTTCCCTTGTACCTCCCTTTACCAGGAGCCAGAAGGACCAATGTGTCTGAAAGCAGTGTGACTCTGTGTCTATTTGGTTGCAGTAGCTTCTGTGGATGCTTTCAAGAACAGCCAGAGAGTCAGAATCTCCTTGTAAGATTGAGAAAATACAGAGAAAGGAAGGATTTAACTTTATTAGGAACTGAGGACAGTGGAAGAGAGCAGGAGCTCATGCAGGGCTTATGCAGAAAAGCCATCAAGCTGAAAACTCATTGGTTGACATGAGACAACCTCTGAGTTATAATCACATCGGTTCTTTATCTTAGAAAGGAACTGGACATAAATCAATAGAGAACAAGTAAAAAGAGTGAAGAACAATTTCAATGGACAGTCCTGTGTAAGCAGGACACAAACAGCAGACAAGAACACCAAGGAGAAATGCATATATGCCTCTAGATAAATTTTGTAAGGCTAAAAATATAAGTGGATGAATTAGAAAGCCCAGCTTTAAATTAAAGTTTTGACATAAAATTTTCAGAAACCCAGTTTAAAAAAAAAACCCAAACAGTGGGACCCTGTAATTCCCAGGTGAAATTACAGAGAGGAGAAGAGTGTGTCTCTACTGGTGGCATGGGAGGGACACTATGCGTTAAGGAGAGTGTAAAGTCCAATGACAAGTAACACAAAAATCCCCAATTGCGCCTAAGTATGGAGGAGTATGGTATTAGGGTTATAAGACCTAACATTAGCATAGGCTGCAAAAGAGGAGCCTACATATACATGAGAATCTTCTTCAAATAATACTAAAAGAAGCAGTCAAAAGAATAAGATGCTTTTGAGCACAGGGATCATTTAAAGACCCAGAAAAGGGCTGGCCAAGCAGCAGAGAGGACAATTAGAAGCAAGAAGCTGTTCTTCCAAAACGAAGGTATGGCTAGACAAAGAATCAGAAGAGTTGGATGCAAAGCTAAGTGCAGAGCCACGGTGAGGCAGGCCAGGAAAGATTTCTATGAACTACCTGTGAAAAAGAGAGTATTAATGCAAACCTTTTGCAACTGCATCAGAAGGAAGAAGACTGCCAGAGGCTCTGCAGGTCCAGGGAGTAACGCAGGTCTAAGAGGGATGTTCAAGGGCTGTAACTGCATAGCAGAAGAGCAAACTGAATTTATTGCATTAGTGATCAGCGTGGAAGTGCTTGAGGAGGTTCTCACCCTGGGACATCTCTGTTCAGGGCATGGAGTAGAGGATCCCTCATAAATCACATCATCAGTTTGAGCATTGCTGAAGCACATCAATAAAGAGCATAGTAACAACTTACCAGGGCTACAGATCACTCACCTGGGCATCGGGCAGGGGCTCAAGCACAAAACTGCTAAATCATGAACGTGGACTGCAATCTGTTACCCATGCCCAGAGCCAGAAGGAAGAGCTGAGGGCGATATCAGCCTGAAATAGCTGAAGCCACAGAACGATGAGCCTGACTTTCCTGCCAAGCAAATTGTTACAAATTCAAATACAGGGTCTGACTTGTAGGCACCTGGCTAAATGTGAAAACCAGGGGAGGAGGCAACACAACTTTTGTAGAGAGAGATAACGCCTCACAGATCTTTTAGGCGAATGAAGCTCTCAAAGCATAAAAGGGAAGGTGGTCTCGTAGCTAAATAACTTGCTAAAAAATAGGAGGCAAAGTGCAGATCAGTCTTAATGGAGGAAGGTTACTCGAAGAAGGAGAAAAGTGGATTTCTCCAACTGTCTGCACCTTTCAGCAAGCTCATAAATATCCTGGACAAGGAGAGGAGATGGCAAAGCTTACAAAAGACAAAATCCTTCAGGACTGTGAGCTTTAAAACTGGTCACAAAGCATTACAGAAGGATCTCCCGTTGCTGAATTATCAGGCTGTGGTGCAGATGGAATCCCATGTAAGTAGCACAAAATGCCACACACGAGCAGAACCACTTCTAAGTAAAAATCAAATTATTACTAGGAGCTCGCTTGGAATAAATGTGAAAAAAGCAGAAAGTGCCATTATGCATCTGCGTAAGTCTGTGGTGCTTTCACAGCCAGCATCCAACACTGATCACTGCTTCTCAAAAAACGATACAGCAGACCTGGGAGAAGTTCAGAAAGGTATTGAGTACAATCACAACGATGAGGTTTTTCTGAGAAAACAAAGAATATAGAGACTTCCATGTGGGGAAAAGATGATTAGCAGAGGAAATGAAAGAGAGGATGTGAAATTAGGAGAGCAGGAGAGAAGGCAGATAAGAGAGACTCACTGGTGCTTATAACAAAGTGAGTGGTGGCATCAAATGGGAACCAGAAGCTTTAAAACATCCAATAAGGTAACACACGGTGTGTAATGAAACTGGTGCTCATTGCCCAGAGGATGTAGGTGCCAGAAGTCAAATCAGTTCGAGAGCCTAGATCAAGAGTTATCAAATGCAGAGATGCAAATACCCTCTCTGGCTCAGGAAGTCCCTCAGCCAGGGTTTCCAGAAGCTGATGGTGCTCCTGTGGGATGCAGCACCCTCCAGGTGTGTGCTCACCTCACCCAGCTGCAACATGAGGCTGCACCTTCGTCCACAGCCCCCGGAGAAACTCCCCTTGTGCAGGCAGTGCCATGCACTGGCATCGCAGGGAATAATGTTGCCCGCAGCCATTGCCAGGGTGCTGCAGACGATGCCAGAGATGCTTGCATGATCTTGGAATTTATGCTGCTTCCTTGAGCACCTCCACCAGCTTTTCTTGGTGGGGTTTGCATAAAGATACATCCCTGACTCTCTTGCCAGGGAGACTATACCTGGGAGTTGTTTCACTGAAGAATCAATCCTCAAGCAACACTGAATGGATCCTTTTAAGAGAAGTCAGACAACTGGCAGTGAATTACAGCTAGATGGCTTCCTAAACCACCCCAGCACGCACGGATCTCATCCCAGAACAGCCAGATTACTCCCAGCACAGGCTGATGAAATCTCTTGATTTCTTTCTCTGGGAAATCTCACCTCTTGCAGCATGCTGACAGCATCCTCCGCCTCTCCGCCATCTCCTGCTCATCCTTTTAGCCATTCCCTTTCATGTCATGTCTTTGATCTTTTACTAGAGAGGGGGAAAAGGATTAGAGGGCAGAAAAAGACCACCGTTAAAACCTAATACCCAAAGAACAGTATTTCTGTTGTACCACCAAGGTGTGCTCCTTCAGGTCATTGCCCTGTGTGGGTCTCGATGGCCAGTCCAGCAGCTAAGACTCTACTGCCTCCCACAATTCAAGACTTTTTTTTAACCTTCCTTGCTGTTTGTATAACGGGGACACTCACACAGGCACGCTTTTCAGAAAATATTTTAATAATGCTATTTGAGACTCAGGGCATCTGACTGATCACAGAGTGATGGAGGCTTCACACTCTTTTTTGCGTTGCACATGAGCTGGTGTACATGCGAAGCAGCTGGCAATGGCTTATTCAGTGTACCAGTGACACTAATCACAAATGCCAGATATGCTCAAACTCTGTCTTCTGGTACTTTGGCCATGCCTGCATACGTATGTGTGTGTGTAACACTGTGCCTGTACATTAATTTTCCCACATTGATTAGCCACATTTTCAAAGCAGAATCTCATGTGTTTGTTTTCTTTCCATATATTTAATTTTCAGAGGTCCTGTTCCTACAGCTGGTGATTTATAACAAAGAAGAATTTGCTGTGACTGTTTTGAAAAGTTGTTTGGAATTGCTCTCTGTGAATGTCTACATGGGCATTTGTTTCCTTTTGATCTCAAGAACATTCAGGAAAAGCGAAATGTGAAAAATAATGCACGTGTGCCTTTACTGGGCTATGCTGACCCTGTGTGAGAACTCTGGGCAGGGACATGTCTCTGGTGAGACATCTGGGAAAGTGACCATGCTGTGTGCGTCAGCACTCGTCACTTTGAGAGAAAGAGACTATTTGAAGCAGTTACTCAGGGTGCAGCATTTCTAGGCAGCCCTTATGTTGAATGTTTCAAAGTAAAGTACTCGGCACTTGCCTGTCCATAACTGACCAAGCGTAAGGGGCTGGTGAAGAGCATGAGCTGCAGTCCTCGCTGGCTGGCCACGAGGGGTTGGTGCTTGCAGCCGACCACCACCCGTTGGGTTTAGCTTGTTTGGGACTCGGAAGCAATTTGTGCAACCTCTTGAACATTGTGAAATGCATGTGCCATCGCTTTCTTGCATGCACACATCACTTGCAGTCTGCTTTTGTGGTCTGGAGTTACTGATGACGATGTCCTCTGTCCCTGGAAGGTGCTGCCGTGGCCCTGTGTGAATATGAATCAGTGTTATTTTCTGTTGCTAATAATTTTTAAAACGGCTGTACAGATTTTCGTCAAAGAGCAAACATCAAAAAGCCTCAAAAGCAAACCTCTAGTAGCGATGTGAATCCTGGGATGCACCATGCCCTTAGCCTGTATCTTCTGAAATATTTAAAGAGTAGCTTTACGTTTTATTGTGCTCTAACTTAGAAGAATAAACTGATTGGGAGGGGGTGGCCAGAAAAGTCCCTCCAAAATACTGGGAGCAACTTAGTGGCTTTCACTTCAGCATCTGTGCTCTGTATTGCAGGGTCAAGGCCCCAGCAGCTGCAGAGTCTGGGAACGTTCAGCCAGTTGTAGATGACACTTTTCTTTTTTCCTTTTCTTTGAATGCAGGATCTGAAGAGGCCCAGGATGTCCATGAACACTCAGTTTAATAAAACACTGGCCTGCTTGCTTACTGGAGAGCTGGAGTGGACAAAGATGTTCAGCGCACCAGCCGTAGAGGAGGTCACATCTTGGTCTCTGCACAGGCAATGCATAATAACCAGACCTGACCTGCACCGCCCACGCCAAGACGCAGACTGCAAATAAGCAATGTGACACTTGTGGTCTCCTCACGCGTTCCCATGTTGCGATGGTCACACAAACACAGAGCCGTGTTCTCCAGATCCTTTTCTCCTTTGAAGGCACAGGCACATCTTCATCCTGTGGCATCTGTGTGCGTGGGCTGGCTCGCTCACAGACCGGTCCTGGGAGTCATCAGCTGGAGAGCTCGCAGAGTGAGTGCAAGCTGCTATTTTGGCATGTTCATGCCACAGAAGGTTTTGCTAAACACTTCAGAAATAAACAAGCCTTCGAGACCGAAAGCTGCAGAAATGACTTTCTGTGGCCAGGTAGCCCCTGACTTCATTTCCTCACTTAGGTCAAAAGCCAGACTTCTTCATTTAATTTTTCCACTCTTAATTCAGATACAGGAACAAGCTATTCTCCGTCTCACCACTCACAGGTCTGCCCTGCAAGGTGCTGCTTCTGACTTCATTGGGAACCAGCAGCTCTCACCACTTTCGATCACTTCATTGTCCCTCGGCTGATGCCATCTCGGCCATTTGCTGCGTTTTGGCAGCAGCAGGAGAGGTGAAGACACGGAGACAATGTCAGCATTTCTGGAAAGGAGCTGGGTCAGACTCTTTCCATTGCAAAGAATCCACCTTCTCATCTGGCAACATGAACAAAACTCTCACTCATCCTCTAACTCCTCCACCTGCCCTCAAAATAGGTGTGGTGGCCAGCCCTGTTAAGAGCAACTCATTTGTTAAGCATATTTCAGACCTGAGATGCCCCCACCACAGGAGTCATGGAATACCCTTGAGTTCACATGGCTCCTGCTTCTCTCCTTCCTCCCTCATTGCCCCAAGACACAGCAAAAATTCCCAGCAAAAGCATCCAAAATAAATGCAGAGCAGAGCCCCCACCCATCACCCAGCCTTATCTTCATATTTCTGAGATACCCAAAATGATCCTGTGAAGAAAATTTTCAAAATTCTGCCTTTTCTAACATTTTGATGATGGAGAGAGAAAACTTGAGAAATTGCTAGGTTCTCAGTTAATTACTTTTTCCCCCCTCCCATTTGCAGGGTTTTTTTTTGAATGTCACTAGTTCTTATTTCCTACATCTCGTAATTTGGGGACATTCAAGTAAAATAAAACCTTCCAAATTCAAAGCATATAGAACCCAAACAGTTTTCATACAGCAGAGAATTAGACTGTCGAGTTCATTGCCCTAAATGATCGTTCAGGCCAAGAACTAGCCAGATTCCCACGTGAAGTGCACATTTATATAGCACCAAGCGTTTCCAGAGTTAATGCTAACAAAGCAGGGGGGAGGCTACACCACTGGAGCTGAAGGTTAACTCCTGACAATTTGAAACCTGCTGAAGGGACAGACTTCCCCTACCTGCTCAGTGCTCAGTAAGCTTTCTGTGTCTTCCTTTGACGCAGCAGCGGCTTCTCCAGCTGAAGAGAGTGCACTGGTTCTGTAGTCCCAGTTCAGGATAATCCTGCCTCTACCTTTCTTCGTTGGTGAGGAAAGCTTTTTACGGGGTTTGCTGCCCTTCATCTTTGAAAATGGCATCTTTGTCCCAGCTGCTAATCAGTCACTGACATTCAAGTGATGGTATTAAAAGTCAGCCAGTAGCACTGTTTTAAAGCAAAATATTGTTCCCTTGCTAGTGTTCATTTCTCGTCTCCTGTGACCAAGCCACTGCAGGACCTTTCAGTCTAGAGAAGACCTGAATTTCTTTCATCAAAGAACCCAGCAGAATTCTATTTTAACCTTTCCAGGCTCTTCTTGCTTGTCCTACAGAGCAAGGAGGAGACACAAGCTCAGATGTTTTCTCCCTTGCAGGGAAGTCAGTCTTAAACTAGAGGAAAAAAACCCAGGAGCAGGTCTAAATTCCCCCTGTTCAACTTCTTGTGCGCGTGGTCTGTGGCTTGTCTCATCCAGCTCCCAACGTCCTTGGCCATCCTGGAGGGCTCGTGTGACTTTACAGAGGGGAGGGTCATGAGGTGTGGGTGCTCCCACTGGATTCTTTAGGAGTCAAGAAGGCTGAGAGCCTCCACGGGTGCATTTCACTGCCTCAAAGGAACGAGCATATGGTTTACAGCCTAAAAGTCCTCCTCTTTTTCCCTCTTTATCCTTAAAAAAAGGAGGGCTCTGAATCTGTGGCAAGCCCCAAGCTTCTTGGAGCAAGTGGTGAGCACTAACGCACCCTTTCCGTTCCCTCCTGCAGTATTACCAGGCTGCGCAGGGCAATGCCTGCTTTAAAGTGTTTTCTTTTCCTGATGTTATGCTGCTGCTCCTTTTCATCTAGATAACGGCCATCCTAGATGCCGGGCTCCCTCCCCATGGCTTGCTGAGCCGAATGAGAGTGTGCAGGTCTGCCTCAGTGGGTTCTCAGGTGGGAGGAGAGGGAGGAACTCTCTGGGAAGGTGTTTTTTAAGATCCTCTTCAGTAGATGGACTACCATTCTTGGCTGCCTGGAAGGGAAGAAATGAGAAAATGGGGAACGGCTCCTCTCTGTTCCTGCACCTCTTGCTTCTGGGCGATGCTTTTGACCGCTCAGTACCCTTGGGCTCCGTTGCCGGATTTCTTCAGCATCACTGCAATGAAGTGGAGCTCGTTTTTCTTCGTTGCGTCCAACGTCCCAGCTGAAAACTGATGGAAGCCAGAACATCCCGAACTCCCTCTCTCCGAAACCAAAGCCCCAGCCCTTCCCCAGGGAACACTGTCTTCCCAGGACCAGGGCTGGGCTGGCTGGACCTCTTCCCTTCCCACACAGAGCCTCTGCTCTCCCTTTTATAATGTTCAGATCCTTTTGAAATGTGAATATAGGTTTGGTTTTTTGTTGTTGTTTTTTGTTTTGGTTTGGTTTTGTTTTTGCCGAGTCTGTCCTGGCTCTCGGGGCTTGGGAATAAATTATGACCCACCAAAAAA
>VYZM01015572.1:160994-174148 GCA_013398915.1 Dromas ardeola
CCGCCCCGCTTCAGACCATCGACCAGTTCGAGTACGACGGGTGCGACAACTGCGATGCCTACCTGCAGATGAAGGGCAACCGGGAGATGGTCTACGACTGCACCAGCTCCTCCTTCGACGGGTGAGTGGGGCCTGGGGACGCCGCGGTGGCACCTGGCCGGGGAGCGTCGCTGGTGCCACGCACCTGGTGCCCCACGAGCCGATCCGCGCACGGAGCCGCGGCGTTCGCTTACGGCCTGTCTGCGCTGAGGTGGGTGCCGGGTGGTCACGCCACAAGGTTGGATGGCATGCCTTTTGAGAAATGAGGCAGGTCTTATATATCAAATAAATCACAGAATCATAGAACGATTTGGGTGGGAAGGGACCTTAAAGGCCACCCAGTGGCACCCCCTGCCCTGGGCAGGGACACCTCCCACCAGCCCAGGTTGCTCCGAGCCCCGTCCAACCCGGCCTTGAACCCCTCCAGGGATGGGGCAGCCACAGCTTCTCTGGGCAACCTGGGCCAGGGGCTCACCACCCTCACAGCAAAGAATTTCTGCCTCAGATCTCATCTCAGTCTCCCCTCTTTCAGCGTAAAACCGTTCCCCCTCGTCCCATGGCTCCCCTCCCTGCTCCAGAGTCCCTCCCCAGCTTTCCTGGAGCCCCCTGAGGGACTGGAAGGGGCTCTGAGGTCTCCCCGGAGCTTTCTCTTCTCCCAGCTGAACCCCCCCAGCTCTCTCAGCCTGTCTTCACAGCAGAGGGGCTCCAGCCCTCCCAGCATCTCCGGGGCCTCCTCTGGCCCCGCTCCAACAGCTCCGTGTTGGTGCCCCAGCGCTGGAGGCAGCACTGCAGGGGGGTCTCACAGAGCGGAGCAGAGGGGCAGAATCCCCCCCTGGCCCTGCTGCCCACGCTGCTGGGGATGCAGCCCAGGCTGCGGGGGATTTCTGGGCTGCCAGCGCACATTGCCGGCTCATGTTGAGCTTCTCATCCACCAACACCCCCAAGTCCTTCTCCTCAGGGCTGCTCTCCAGCCATTCTCCGCCCAGCCTGGATTTGTGCTTGGGATTGCCCCAACCCAGGTGCAGGATCTTGCACTTGGGCTGGTTGAACTTCCTGAGGCTGGCATGAGCTCACCTCTGAAGGACTGTCCAGGTCCCTCTGGATGGCATCCCTTCCTTCCAGTGTGTCGAGGCGCCACACAGCTTGGTGTCTCGACAAACTCGCTGAGGCTGCCTTTGATCCCACTGTCCATGTCACCAACAAAGATAATAACAAAGAAGAAAACACAGTGAATGGTGAGTCAGTCATGCCTTTCTCCTAACTTTACTTATGAAGGCAGAAATTTACCATTCTCTTATCTGCAGACACCTATTGTCTTTGTTTGAGAGCAGTTTGGCACTATCCAGGTCTAATGACCTGGGGACAGGCTCCCGCCCCTGGGGCCATCCCGACCTGTCCCCCATTCATCAACTGTACAAGTCCACCTGGTTTTGCAAATGAGAGTTTTTGTGACTGTTAACGCTTTTTTTGACAACAGAATCATTGCCATGATGAGCCCCGAGGACAGCTGGGTCTCCAAGTGGCAGCGAATCAGTGAGTGGCTTTTCCCAGCCAGTTTGAGAGCTGGAGATCCCTTTTCTCCAGCAAACCCTTCTCTGGGGCAGTGGGAGTTGGTATTCGGGCTGCCGAGGGGGTTTCTGCTCCCGATGGGGGCACCTGCGGAGGGGGGCAGGGATGCTCACCCACCTGGGAGGGGTAACTCAATGTTTTCTTTCCCCCAGGTAACTTCAAGCCCGGTGTCTATGCAGTGTCTGTGACTGGCCGCCTGCCCCAAGGTAATGCTGCCAGCTTGTGTGAGGGGAGGCTTCTGCGCGGATGGCAGCTGCGGGATTATTCTGTATATTAGGTGTTGGGGCTGTAGCCATCTTTCCAAGGTGACAAACTGGTACAGCATCGCACTGTACCTGTGTGATAGATTGGGATTTGGGGGTCCATTGAACACTGTGTCTTGTGAACAGAGCGCACATGATACCAAACCGGGGGGATTAGCAAGGTGAGCGCAAGAAGGAGGTGCTGAACGGGAGGGTGGTTTCGGGGTTCTGCAGACAGGTTTTCTACCCGCAGTCATTCAGTGCTCTGCCTGACAGAAGTTGATAGTGAAGATACTGCTGACTAAAACCTGTGATACCGGGCAGGCCATCAGAGGGACAAACTGTGATTAAAGGGTGACTCCAGAAAGTGGGTGCATTTCAGCTACAGGGAAACATGAAGGTTTGTCCATAGAAAATAGTTTTGCAGGAGGGGGTGCTCTTACAGCAGTCTCGGTGAGCAGATGCCCCTTTCCGTCATCATGCTGCACTGAGGGCTTACATTAAGGTGGGTTTTGTGCCTGTATAAACAGCGTGGAGGTGTAGAGGGTTGGCCTCATCTCTGTAGCGCAGAAGCTGTGTCATCCATCTAGCTGAGAGCCCCTGCCCAGTACAGAGCCCCAGAGCAGACTCCCAACCTGTGCCCCTTCCCAGGAGCACTGCGGTCTCATATCCCAAGGGGAAGGCTGTACTTGTGTCTGGAATCCCAGGATCCTTATTTCTGACCCAAGCTCCACCACTTGCGTTGGGAAGGAGCTGGAACATCATGAGGCTTGAAGCCGAGGGCTGCAGGCACAGCTTTGGGCACATCCGCAATAAGCAGGGTGCAGCAGGTGGTGGCGTGAGCTGGATGCGGGTGCTGGCAGGAAGCACCGGGCAGCCGGCGGAGGAGGTGCAGGTGGGATACGCCATCTTTGGCCTCACTCAGCCCGTCCTCGCATCACGGGGAGGAGTGAGAGGGCTGGGCAGCGCGGTAACCAGCAGGCTGCACTCAGGGCCTCGCAAGCTGTCAGTTGGCTGTCCCTTGGTGCCTGGCGCTGGTGAGGGCCGGGCTGAACACCATGGTGCTCCTCTGCTGTCCCTGGTCTTAAAGGGTTACTGAGAAGGTGGGATGTGCAGGCATGTCACAGAAGTGACTGAAAGATTTAAGAAGTACCCTTGACAGCTTGACCTGTTCAGTACAGCCGTAATATTCAAACATTTTCAGGTAGGAAATAATGTAAATAAAACCTCTACCTTGGTCTTTGCCAAGACAAAACACGAGCTGGTGTTTGGGAGCTCTGTGTAGGCATTTAAACTAGAAGAGGGAACACTTAACGATCCTATTAGAAGAAATGAAGAAGGTGGTTGTCCAGTTCTTGATTTCTGCAATGAGGGCTACATGACAGAGCAACTGGATTTTTTCAGGGCTCCTCATCCCTAGAGAATACTGAAATGTGTTTGTCTCCTTGCTGCAGGCATCGTCCGAGAGCTGAAGAGCCGTGGCGTGGCATACAAGTCCCGAGACACAGCTATAAAAACCTAAGGGGCTCTTGTGCTGCCTGGAGGGTTCCCCGACGCTGCGCTGGGAGAGGCAGCGGGCAGGCAGGGCGCTGCTCCGAAACCTTTTAGCTTTAGCATGTGGGGAGGCGAGCCTATACTCGGAGGGAGCTTGCGGGCTCGGCTCCTCTGGCTCGGTACCTCTGGACTCTGCCCACACGGACCACAGAAACCTTTTTGAGCCTTGACAAGGGGGAGGGCGGGAGCAGGTCTGGGAAAGCGGTGTTTAGTGGTGATGCACAAGCTTTTTTACAGTCGGTGTGGAAAAGGGGAGAGCTGGGATAAGGGATAGCCGCGTAAATATTTCAATAAAACATGCTCCTTGGAGTGGAGTCCCAACTTGTATGCGCAGTCACTCGTTTCACCCGCTGCGGGGAGTGGATGCTGTGGTGAGGGGTTTCACGCTCAGCTCCCCCGCCTGCAAAAGTGGAGCCTACGATTGCCATCACTTCTTATGCCATGGACCGCATTCCTGCCTCGAAAGGGGACCCTGCCCTCGCTGAATTGGAGTGTCCTTTGCAGTAAGGGGAAAAAACAGACTAGTGATTTGTGCCTTACAGCTCGCAGCTGGATGGGACAGGTAAGATGATGTTAAGTATTTCATGTGGAGGTAGTTATCTGGAGGTCATGGTGCCCTGGGCCTACAGGGTCATGGAAGCAGGCTTGAAGGACCTTCAAGTGATCATTACTGGCCTGCAGGACAGGCAGAGTGAGATGAGCCCGTTGCTGGTGTGGTTGTGGGCCTTGCGGAGGACAAGCAAGGGGTGGAAACACCTGTCCAGCCTTGTGTGTGCAGAGATCTGGCTGTCACTGTGCACATCGTGAGTGTCAGCTTGGGTAGTGTCTGCGTTGTGTGGGCTCCTGAGAGATTTGGTCTCCTCAGCTGATGGCTGCCGCTTAATTTCTTTTGTTCCAGTTCAGCAGCAGCCACCAATTGCAAAGGTACCTTGTCCAAGGGCAGAATCCTAGATTAGTAGCCCTGTGAAAGAAGAATTTTAATTTTTTTTTTTCTGAAATAATCCTGTAGCTGGAAAGCCCAATTTTTGTTTTCTTTAGACAAATAGTAGAAAATGGATACAGCCTGGAAACTGCATTTGATCTGGTGCGAAAGCGGCTGCAGCAAAGGGAGTGCATCGCTCTTGGGGAGTGGTGCTGTCAGGAGTGCGGAGGCAACGTGCTCTCTGTCTTCCTCTGCTTTGTAGGGCTGGCCCTGAAAAAGAGTCCCAAGTGCTGCAGGTCAGCCAGAGCACGGCTTCCTGCGGGCCTTCAGAGCAGACCTGTGGCTGGAGAAGCCTGCTGAGAGCACGGCGGGGCGGGGCTGCGCGGGGCTGCAGCGTTAGTGGAGATGAAACACTGCAGAGGAAAATGTGTCTTCAACCATGCTTCTCTTGGGGACTTGCAGACACGATGCTGAAGTCAAGAGTATTCGCTGGGTGCAGACCAGACCAACTCAAGTTGGGCTCTGGGCTCCAGCAGATGCCTCTGGGTGGAGATCGCCTTTTGTGGGAAGAGCTGAGAGTGCTTTGGCCCCTGGCCTGGGGGCTAGAGCCTCCTCTTGGGAAGGTGGAGCAGCAGGTTCATGTCCTTGGGCAGAGGAGGGAGTTGGCTGTGGCTTTCACACATCCTGGTGAACGTCCGAAGCACTTGAGTTACCTGATAATTATCCCTCAGGCTTGCTTGATTGCAGAGACCGGGCAGGAGATGTACCTTGGAAATGCCTGGCAGGTCAGGTCTGCGGGTAAGAGGGGTGACTGTCCCAGCAGCCCGAGGCGTGACTCTACAGGGTGCTCACGTTTGGACATCTTGGGCATGGACCTGCAGGCCCTGGAGGTTGGCTTCGTCCTGGCTGAGCTGGGGTTTCCCTGGGATGCCTTTGTCCCCTGGGGAACAGTCCCGGAAAGCTGCAGCCTGGGCAGCCACGCGAGGCTGACAAGACCTGACAAGGTTCAGGTTGAGGAGGGTCAGGGAGGAGGAGCTGGGCAGCTCTTCCTCCGGCTGGAGGGAGATGGCTCTGGGGAGTGAGGTTGAGGCTGCCGCCAGGTCGGAAGGATGGCGGGGGTGACAGAGGACGGCCACCCTGGCCGTGCCCGGCCCTCGCAGCCTCACGCTGCAAGTGCCACGGGGTGGCAGCACGGCTTCGTGGAGCGGGGCTGGAGCCTGGTGCCCAGGCTGGGGTGAAGCTGCTGGAGGGGGACCCGGGGCACACCTCCATTTTCTGCTGCATTTCACAGCATCTTTCTCTCCCTATCAGTTTCCCGGGTTGTGGCCCCCTTCCCTGGCTCCATGGATGGGGATGGCCATGCTGGAGCTGCTCCAAAGCTGGGGGCACGTCAGGACCCCTTCCCCAGTCCCAGGCCACCTTGTCCCCTGGCCCCACGGTGCAGAGGAAGTGACAAGAGGGCCCTGGGCAGGGCTGGCTTGTTCAGCCAGCTCTGGGTGCGGGTCCGTGGGCACGGTGGTTCCCACCCGTCCCCCCCGGGAAGCTGCAGTCCTGCAGTAACGCGGTCACTGCCCAGCACTGGGAGCTTGGCTTAGGACGTTGTCCCCAGGGAGCAGCGTGTGTTGTCACTGTGCCTCTCGGGGAAAGCGAGGGAGCTTGTAAACCCCCGGGGACCTCACCCTTTGCTACAACATGCAGCCACTCTGGGTTGTACAGAGTTACGACCGGTGGAAGCTGCAGTGCGAGTGCAGTGCAATGCGAGCCGGAACGGCGAGGCCAACGGGCTGGATGCCGGTGGTCTCGCAGAGCTGCACCTTCTCTGCCTGCAGCAGCTCACGGCGCTCACAGGAACCTGGTGTCTCCACTCGGACTGGCTCGGCAGCCTCTTCCCTGCCAGCTCGCTCGCCCACACACACACCGCATCTTCCAGCCCACGCTGCCCAAGTGATTCATTGCTCCCGGGCTGCCGGAGCTGAGTGTTGGACCTCTGCAAAGCACCTGAAATGAGCATTTCGGTTCGACTCCAGCCCTCGAGCTGCCAGGGTTTTGTAGCGGCAAAAAGCAAACGGATGCAGAGCTTTATTTGCTGAGAAAAGTAGGTCAGGGAGCTCTCACGTTGAAAAAATTGGAGGAAAAATGTGCGGTGGCGGCAGCAGCCTGGGCTGTAAGCGGGAGAGAAAGCGTCAAGCGGGCAGGGAGCTGTAGATCTGAGTCAATTTAAGATGGCTCCTCCCCCTGCACCAAATGACGCTAAAATATTTCAGCCAGGCCTGAAAATCCTGCAGGTTTGGCATCCGAAGCAGGCTGGCAGTGCTGGGGCAGGGGGGGACCAGGGCAGGAACCACGAGCCAGTGGATTTCTTTGTGCGGGTTTTGAGAACCGATACCCCAGCTCTCCCTCCGGGCCAGAAAAGTGACTTTCCAAAACCGCAGAGCACACGGTGTTTCTATGTGAAGTGGCTGCCGGCAGCGCTGGGAAATGCCCGGCCAAGCCATCCCCACCTGCGCGGGGGCCCCAGACCTGCCGCCCCGGGGACGGGGACCTGCCCACGCACGCCGCTCCCCACCGCCCGGGGACAAAAGTGGCTCACCGTGGCCATTGTCTTGTATCTTGGGCAACTCGGCTTGAGGTGAAGGGGGACGGGTGTTAGAGTGTGCTGGGGTCCGGCCAGGGGGGGCTGCGGGTGAGGCAGGGTGACTCCCCCCCAGTTTAGCTCCTGTGGGTGCTCTGTGGACACTGTGGCATCCTCCCGTGCCGTCACCTCTGTGCCGGTGTGAAGGGCAGCAGGCAGAGGGGCTGCCCAGGGCTGGCAGCAGTGGCGTCAGGCCTGCTTCGCCCGAAATCCACTTTTTTGCTGGCTGCCTCACTGCCTTCCAGCGTGTGGACTTGGACTTCCCCAGGTGCCTCTCAGCTGCCCCTGTGTGTCTCGGGGGGCTGGTTACCTACTGCAGGGGTGCGGAGACCCTTGGCGGTAGGTGCTGTGGGGGGAAAAAACCCAAAACAAACCCCAACTTAAAACTGTTTTCCTTGGCAACCGGCCGAGGAGGCCTTGGCAGGGTGGAGGTGCAGGGGAAGATGATCCGGATTGTTCTCCTGGTACCTGTGCTGCCCACCCGGGGCCGGGGTGAAACACTGCTGGAGCGAGGATGGCAAAGCCACAGTGCCCACCGTTAATGGGTGGCTCATCCTGCCCGTCACCTCTGCGTCACCCCCTGTGGGCAGAAGCCACCGAGGTGCCCGAGCGTGTCTGATGTGGTGGGGAGAGGAGGGGGCCCATGGCCAGCTTTCAGCAGCAGCTGTTTGGATGGGCTGCAGAGGGGATGGGTGCAGGTTTTGGAGGTGCAGGCAGCTACAAAGCATGGCAGAAAGGAGGCACGGCTGCCACGTGAGCCATCCCAAGGGGTTCCTGGTATGCTGGCGATGGTGATGGGTGGGCAAGGAACTGGGATGTGTTCCCTGCTGAGAGGATCTGCAGGAAAAACAGTGAGCTCTGATGTATCATGGGTCCCCTGGGTGTTTGTCTCTCCGGAATTGTAGTGGAAGGAGGAGGCTCTGCTTTGTGGAGGAGTGGCAGGCTGGTGGGCCATCAGTTCCTGAAGAAGGGCCTGCAAGAGAAGGTACTGCCACCCCTTGCATGCCTGGTGGTGTCTGCAAAGAGGCCAACGGCTGTTTCATGGTGGACTCCTCTAAACCCATTGGTCTGCTGACAGAGTTGGGGTTTTGGTGGATGGAGGGACACAAGAAGGTGTTGGAGGGTCCCAAACCTTCTCTGGGCTGAGACCTCTCACCTCCCTGGTCTTCTCCTGCAGCTCTGCATCACAGGAAGGGGTGACATCAAGGGTTGGTGGGGCAGAGTGGGGTCTCACCCTGATGGTGGAGGTCTCTGGGGGTGCTGAGGGCATGTTTTCTTAAGGCAAATGGCAAAGCAAGACCACAGCTAAAGTCACGGGAGGGATTTGGGAACCTGACAGTATCTGCCCCATCCCCAGCTCTCCTGTACCTCCTGCTGCATCCCATGTGGCACTTGTCCTTCCTCCTCCTGGCCAGATGTGCATCACCCAGGCTCTGCCCAAAGCACCTGCTGGGCTGGAAGGGACTTTGTCCCCGCAATGGGAATGGTCCTCCCCGATGGGCAGTCACAGAGGAGCTGCTGAGCCCTGGGGCATGCACTGGAGGAGGACATCGCACCTCCTCTGGTGGGTCCCCAAACAGCCTGGGCGTGTGGTGCCGGGCAGGGTGTCAGCACGCCCCGGTGGCCGCAGGATCTGTCCCCTCAGCCAGGCTGGGGGCTCTGATACCACTGTCCCAGCATCGCCTGTCCCAGCCTGCTCTGGAAAGGTGCCACCAATGCCAGGTTTGGGGAGATGTTTCCTGGCAGCCCTGGGTGCCTGTACCCTCTCCTCGGGGTCTCTGGACCTCGAAGGGGCTCAGCTCTTCCCACGCCTTGTGCTGGGTGAGGGCAGAGACCACTGACGAAGGAGGGTCTGTCACCAGAGAGCTCAGGATCTCAGCCCCCACCTCCTGAGCCCGTCCTGCCCTGGGAGGTCCACAGCCCAGCTCGGGGGGGCTCTCATTCCTCCTTCCCTGTATCACTGTCGGGTTCCATCCTGGAGCGTCCTCCGTCCAAAACGGGCCCACCCTGGCGCTGAGCACCCCGGGAAGTTGTGCAACCCTTGGATTAAGGCAAGAAAGGGGGAAAACAGGAGTCACCCATCTGTGCTGCCACAGTGCAGCGCTGGGGTGCCGTGGGGGGGCCTCTCTGGGGGCGCTGGGGCCCCCGACCTGTGGCCTCCCCTTCCCCCACCTGCGAGACCGGTTGCAGCAGGTGACATGGAAAATGACAGGGCACTTTGTGCCCCGCCAGCGCCAGCCCAACGGTCCCGCGCCCGTCATTGGCGCAGACGGGCCATGATTTGTCTATATATGGGCAAAGTGAGGCGCCCGCGTTAACCCGTGTGTCCCCCCGCGCCCGCCCCAGTGCGTCACTTCGGCTTTTTGAGGTTTCCCTTCGCGCTCTCATTTGCCTCCCGCTCGCCGCCTGTTTCACCCGGCAGTTTCTAGTTGACTCACTTTTAACGGCCTCGCTCCAACCCCGGCCTCGCCGGCAGCGGCGCTTCCCCAGGGAGCAGGCAGGGTGCAGGCAGCGGGGTCAGGCTGGGAGCACACGGGAAGCTCACCCCAGCATCCTGCCCGGCGCCAGCATCCTGCTGCCCCATGGTGAATGGGGGCTCAGCCATGGGGCTGAGCCCCGTGGGTCTCACCCCGAGTCCAGCCCTTCTCTTTTGGGCGCAGAGGTGGGTGCTTGGCCATGCCACAGGTGCTGCAGTTCTCCCTTGTGCCCCGTTGTGCCTGGCAGAATGTTGGTGATCTAAAAAACCCCTCTAAAAAGCTCTCAGGAGCTGGCTTTGGCACCTTTGATTTTTTTGGTGCAGCAGCAGCAGCCCTCCCTGCGCTCTCCAGGAGCATCGCCAGGTCGGACCTTCTGTCCCAAGGGTCTTTTTTGAGGCCACTTCCCCGTGCCTCTGTCCCCTGTTCTCAGAGGTGGCTTGTGTTGGGAATGCAGTCATTAGGCTTCAGTGTTAACACTGACACAACTTGGGCACAGCAGGTCTGTTGGGGTCTGGCACAATGGCATCCAAGAGATGCTACTGGCTGTCTGTGCCACTGGGGCTCTGGACCCAAGTGGCTAGCAGACCTCCTTTCCCACTGGCCCCAGGGCAGCGGAGGGCATTCAGGGAGACTTTGGGTGAGATCACCCCCTTTCTCTTCCTCCTCCTCCCCCAACACAGCTCTCAGGCCCACAGGGATGGATGGATGGATGGATGGATGGATGGAGCCATGTGGGCATAGCTGGCCAGCGGCCACTGCCTGCCCCGGCACGGAGTTGGATCCACCGGCCCGGCCGCCGGCAGGAGTTCGTCTCCTTTAAACACGGCGCAGGCCGAAGGCAGCCGGCCCGGCCGCCACTTCCCCTGTGTGCAGCGAGCGCTGCGACCGCAGGCGAGGAGGGGAAGTTGCTGCAAGGCGCGATAAGAAATATCAGCGCTTTCGCAGCGCCCGGGCTGCGCCGCCCGACAAGGCCCTTCCCCCTGCCCCTGGGCCGGTGGCGCTGCTGCCCCCTGAGCCCCCGGCTCCCGCTCCCCTGCGCTCGCCGATACTGGGAGTTACTGGAAAGCAACAGCCCACGTCCCATAGGGCGGCGGGGAGCCCGGATCCCGGGGGGTGGCCATGGCAATGCACCCCCCCGGTGCTCAATGCAGAGCAAAAACTGGGTGACGCCGCTGGGTGCAGGGGGATGCTGCGGGTGTCTGACCCGCGTCTGGGTGCCCTGAGGGGAGGGGAGGGCAGCGCCGGGGCAACGGTGCTACGGTGGGAGATGGTTCAGGTTGGGGAGCTGGACCCCGGGGGTCCATCAGCACCTCCCCGGGTGACGCCGAGGTGGTGGGCAGGGAGCAGAGAGGGGCCTCGGCAGTGCTGGGGACAGACACTCTCACGAGGTCCCTGCAGGAGGAAATGCAGATGTTTCAGCCTCCCCCAACCCCAAAAAGCCTCTGTGCTCTCAGCCCCGTGGGAGCTATTTTAGCCGGGCGTACCGAGCGGAGCAGGACCAGCGATCGGGGGGCAAGGGCTGGGGTAGAAATTCCCGCAGCCTCGTTTGCCGGTCGGTAAAATTAACCAATGGCCGGGGGATGTGGTAAGTTCATCATCAGTTGGAGACTTTCAGACCTCCTCGTCTGAGCCCGAGGAACCAGATCTGCTGATTTCCTCCTTTCTGAGAGGCAGCACAGGCGGCGGGCGGCTGCCGATGGCAGAAGGAAGCCAGCTCGGGACACCCAAAATGTCATGTCCCCCATCTGTGCTTGGCTGGGGAAAGAGGAAGCGTCGCCTCCCCCACTTCCCTGCCGGGAAGGCGCCTGTGTCCCCCCTGCACGGCTCCTCGGCACGGCATGGCAGCGCTCTGCTGCAGACCCTGTTTCGGGAGGGCACAACTCCTTCCCCGCTGCGCCCCCGGCACCTGCCACGTGCTTCGCCCTCCCCCTGACACCTTTCCCTCCGCCAGCTCCGGGACCATCTCGCTCAGCACCTACTTTAGGAAAGACATCTTCATCTCGCTTTGCAACTTGGTTAGAGTTAAATGGACCTTTTATCCAAAACTTAGGATAGTCTGTAAATTGCAAACCAGGGCCTGGCTTCTCACCATCACCCCCTGCCTCCCTCACTCTGTATTTAGCAGGGACCAGCTTGTCGTCAGAGCAAAGCACGCTGCAAGAAACGTGGCCTCGACCCCAGAGCACGAGGAAAAGTCCCTCAGCAGCACCTCTGGGACAAAAGCTCCCTCCAGCAGCACCAAAAGAGGCTCCTCAGCTTCGCCGTAAGAGCGCAGTTGCCCTATGCAACTCTGACCCCTGTGGTGGCACCCACCACCGCCCAGTCCCGTGGCACTGAGGTGGCCAACGTCGCTGGGTGCTGTCTCCAGGGGGTTCTTTGGGTCAGGAACAACCTGCTCGCTACATTTCAGGTGTCCCCAGGAGGGCTAATTCGGGGAACCCAGGAGGCACCTAGGCCAGCCCAACTCCACGTGGGACCAGCCATGCACGCGGTGGCCTCCGCTGCCGGCGAGGAGCTGCTCACCACAGGCTCTGGCGATGCAGAGGGACGCTCTCCTGGGTTGGAGCTGCATCAGCTGCCAAATGAACCCTGTGGAGACATCACCCATGGCTGCTTATGCGCGATGTCCCCAGCCTGGTGACCACACGGGATGGAGATGGGCACGGGCCAGCGAGAGTGGGAGCCAAGGCAGCCCTCTGGGGGCTGGAGGCACAGGGACGGGCCAGGCTGGGTGGCAGATGGGCTTGCTCCAGCCTGTTTTGTTTTGTTTTTCTGTGAAAATCTCTAAGCAGTTCAACCTCAGTTTGGGAAGAGTTTCCCGACCAACTCCTTCTCCACCAAAGCCCCTTCTACCCCCTGTCATCAGCGCACGTGCTGCCCAAGGCAAATCACTTCTCACTGTGTTGCTGCTCGGTTATTTTTGACTTTGCTCTTCCCCTGCCTTCTGCAAACCTCACCAGTAGGTTAGGGGTTTTTTTACATTTCCGTCCAGACTATCGTTGTAAAGAGTGAATTGCGTTGGCCTAAAAAAGAGCCTTTTGCAGAGCTGCATGAAAACGATTGCACGGAGCGATGTGATCCCATTTACAGTCACTTTTGAGGATTCAGCTCCTAGTTTTTAACCCAGTTTAATGGGCAGCTTCACCCAGCGCTGGGACAGGGTGTGTTTTGGGCACGCGGTGCGGTGCCGGTTGTGCAAACAGCCCCTGTTCCGGGTCCTGCGGCTGTTCCAGCCCCGGTGCCAGTGTCGGCCATTGTGACCTGGGCGGGCAAACCCGGCTTTTGGTTTTCTTCCCAGGGGCCTCACGTCCCCCTCGGCCGTTACAGCTGCCCGGGGCAGGGGGAGTCTGGTGTTGCAGAGCACTGGGGGGGTGGGAGACTCCAGGAGGTCTCTTGGGCAATATGTTTCCTAAAGAGCAGGTCAAGGGCTCGCAGCCTGATGACACCCGTGTCCCCGCCTGCTTCGCCTCTACCACCGGGCAGCACCCTGAATCCTGCAGACCCCCCGCAACAGCCTGCCAGCCCCTCCATAAGCTCTCTCCGTGGTCAGGACATCTCGCTCCTGCGCAGGTCCCACCACCAGGACAGGGCGAGGGGACACAGTGGAGCTGCGCGGCCATTCCCGCTCCCCACACAGCCGTGGGGGGGTGGTGGTGTGGATTCCTGTCATCCTGTGCAAACAGCCTCTTTTTTTTTCTCTCTTTCTTTTCTTTTTTTTT
>VYZM01015572.1:183494-203804 GCA_013398915.1 Dromas ardeola
ATGATTCACTGCCACCCCCTTTCCAGAGCATCCCCTCTTCACTCAGGGTAGCCCGGGAGGGCTTGGGCCACCTGCACTGCAGGGAGAACCTGGCCCTGCAGACAGCACCGGAGCACCTTGAGGTAACGCAATGCCCAGCCCCTTGCACAGCTCTAAAAACCCACCAAAAGACTCCCGCAGACCCTCACCTCCTCAATCCAGGCCACAAAAGTTCATCAGCTTATCCTGCTTAGGACAGCTTGCCCTCCTTTCCCATGGGTAAAATCAGTCATTTTCCTGGGATCCCCTGGGGTCTGGGGTAGCTCCGCGGTGCCTTTAAAATAGGGGAGGAATAAGCTCGCGGCCTGTTCTTCTTGTGGATGGGGGAGAAGAGCTGAGCAGTGCTGATCAGCGTTTAGCAGGAGGTTTTTGAGCCAAGCCTGTGCTCCTGAGCCTGGCTGGAGAGGAGCCTGGACAAGCCCACAGGAGAAACAGAGCTGCTGGAATCCCACTGAGGGAAAATGGTTTCACTCAAGCACAGTTTCTTATGTATCTTTCTGGAAGGGCTGTTGATTGTGATGCTTAGGGAAACACCACGCTTAACCATGCAGTGCTTGGTCTGCCTCTGAACACAGCCCTTGGCTGTTCCAGAAGCCCCCCAGCCAAAAAATGGGGCAGCAGAGTGGGAAGCATTTCTGCTCCCACCCACCTTTTCCATCCATCCCGAGAGTCAAATCGGTTGTGCCAAACTTACTGCCCTCTCTCCCGTTGGGAGGGAGGGGTGGGTGCCCTGTCGTGGTGTGGAAGGCTGGGAGCGACAGGAGGGAAGGCGGCTGGAGCAAATGGGTGTTCGTGGGTGCTCCAGCACCCAAATGGCATCTTGTGGGGTGGGGGCCGTGCACCCAGCTCTAGCTGATCCCTGCAGTGGGTCCCCCATGCACCAGCTGTGCACGCGGGTGGTGGTGGAGGGGGTGAAGGCCCAGCTTGGTTTCTATGGTGGCCACTGCTGAGCACCTGCCATTCCGTTTCCCTTGGGCTTCTTTGGGTGTTTCCCTGTGATGCTGGAGGCTACTGGCTTGGTGGGTGACTAATATTTCCCTTCGCACTCCCACGGGTCTGTGGCAGCACCACTGCAGTATCATCATGTACCAGGGTACCGGGACAGTACCATGGTGGTACTTGGTGATACTGATGGTGCCATGATGGTACCAGGCAACGGTACTGTGGTACCTGGTGGTCCTGTGCCGTACTGTGGCAGTGCCGTAGTAGTGCTGTCATGTTACTGTGGTGGTACTGGTGGTACCATGGCGGTACCATCCTTAACATTGATGTCAATCCACAGAAAGGCTGTCTTTTCCTGGAAAAAAAATCTATCATTTTTTCCTGAAGTCAAGTGACTTCAGTGACGCGAAAGGCTTCCAGTTCAGACCCAGGAGGGAGATCAGCGCTGCTGTCCCTGGCAGAGCAAGCGCCGGTGCTGCTAGGCTGTGGAAGTCACATCCTCAAACCCACTTCCTCGGGAGCAAGGTGCTGTGTTACAGCTGGAGTGGAGGGGATGCCTACATAGCTCCCCTCCAAAAGCACGGCTCTTCCTGGCCAGGCTGGGACAAGCACTGCCAACACCGTGTGTCCTGCTGTCGGAGCTGGGCTTCCTTTAGGACATCTGTCCTTGGGATGTCAGCGCTGTATTATGCAAACAGGACAGCCGCCTCCAGGGAGTGATCTCCTAGTGTGGGGAAGAGCCTCCTGAGGGCTCGTTGCTGACAGAGTTGATTAAAGATGTTGATTTTATGATGAAGCTCTTGCCGTGTGTCCCAGCCTCCGCCACTCTTGCTCTGCCATTCCCGCAGGGACAGTCTATGGGCAGATGTTAAGAATATCTGTAGGTCAAGTTAATCTCAGCTTTCTTGCTGAGTGCAGAGGGTGGAGAGCTGTTGCCTTTCTTCCGTCTGGGAGCTGGGAGGGGTCTCTGGAGTTAGAGAGGTAGGTCTGGGGAGGACGCACCTGGAGCCTCCCGTCCAGCCCCCGCCCTGAGCAGGGCTGGCTCCAGAGCTGGAAGAGGTTGCTCAGGGTCTGACCAGGCAAGTGTTGAATGTCTCCAAGGGCTGAGATCCCACCACCCTGTCCTGAAGCTGCAGCGCTCTCGTGGAGAGGAATGTTTTCCATAGGTTTGGTGGGAATTTCCCTTGTTGCGACTGGTGCCCGTGTCTTCCCACCCGTTTGCTGTGTGCCTCTGCGTCCTGCAATGCACTGCAGGGTTTCCTAGCTCCCCCGCAGAGGAAGGTGTCCCACCAATTAATGCTACCTGGGGGCTTGCTGTCACAAATGTATTCTTGGTCCTGGGCCATTGAAATCACTCTGATCTTGCTTTCCAAAATTTCTGTGTGGACACAGGAGGCAATAAATTACTTTCCTGCTGAGAATCTCCAGGCACTGCAGGTGTAGGCTCCCAATCAGAATAAAGAAAATCAGAGGAGGAGAAAAACGTTGTCTGTGTAGGAAGAATGGGGTTAAAGTGGCACAGATACAGTCTGGCTGGAAATTGGAAAGTTCCCATAACGCTGTCTGTCAGATTTTAGAGCACTTCCCACAAGGGCTCAGTTGTCTGCATCTCTTATGGGATGCTGCTCCAATGGGATCTGCTTTGGCCCTGGAAACCCGGGATGGTTTGGCAGTGGGTTGCTGTAGTGAAGGCTCTCTCCTGATGCCCCAAATTGAAAGAGGACAGAGGAGCAGAGTCATTCAGTTTTGGCATATTCCCTGCCCTTCACTCCCAGGATTACTCACCCCCCAACCTCCCCAGCTGCCCCTACAGAAGGGATGAGCTCGGTGGCTGACCACATCCCTGCGCTGGCATCCCATGAGCCACACAAGCAAGGAGCACAGCGAGCGTGCTCGGGGTTGGCTATCGTGACTACTTCTTAATCTCAAGAGATTGCTTTGGATCTGAGTTTCTTAAAAGCCAAGCCTCAGCTTCCCCTGAGATCAGATGGAGCTGAGGATATTCAGTAACACTGTAAAACCCAAACGAAAATGCTCAAAACAAGGAGCCCCCCCCCCCAGTCCATAGGAATTTAAGTATCCACAGAAGAACCTGTTGCTCCCAGTGGCGCTTGATAACCCAAAGCACAGATGCAGTAAGAATTATAAAACGCTGGTAAAGATCCTTCATGACAAGTGTTCAGGCCAAGCTGCATTTAACTACAAGTTCAGTGCCTTTTGGAGGAATTTGTGGCATTTCAAGAGCTTCAGATTTTCCACTGGCAAAGATGGAAAACTATTCATTTAATGTCTGAGGGTGCACAGAGCTGTCCCCTTGACTAGAAAGGATAGGTCAGCAGAATACAAGACAGCACTAAGGCAAGAACGTATTCCTGGGCAATGAAGCCGGTTCTTGCTGCTACAGACACCATTTCCCACAATCCCAATTAGCAAAAGATCCTACTCCATCTTGCTCAAAATCTGAGTAAATTAATTTTTCTTATCTTGGCGACACTCAGCCTTATGCAAATGACTTAGTGCTGTTTTCTGCAAGCACTGAGACTGTACGGCCAACCTGAGATAGCCGCCTGCCATGACGAGCCAGTGCGACTTCATTTGTAGGAATGAAAGGAAGAAAACACAAAGCGAGACTGTATTGAAGGGGAAGGTGATTTTCATTTTTATTATCTTTTTAAGTAAGCTCATGCTCTCTGTACAAAGGCATGTCCAAATGGGTTGGCCAGGTCACTTGTGTGGGACATGGAGGATGAGGGACACCAGCCATTGCCTCCTCGCTGTGTCCTTGGCTCCTCTGGACTGGTGACGACAAACTGGTTTTGGGACAGAGCTGTCACACCATCTGGGTGTTGGCCATTACTGCACCATGATCTTTCGCCTCAGCATCTTTCTCATTTCGCCCTCTAAATTTTTGGTGAGGGGACTTGCCAATGCCTTTGCTTCCTTGTTTTGAGTTTCCTATAGCTGTAGTCGTCTTCTTGCTGGAATAACTTGAACAGAACCGGCATGTGCAGTGCTGGCAGCCTTGTTGCCCTCCTCCTGCTGTGAGTGCAGGCTTTCCGCATCCCAGCCATCTGCTTTGTAGTTCTGGGAAAATGCCCTTTTGGGCATCAGTTCATGCTGCTCTTGCTGTTCACATTTCCATATTGACCACTAACAGCACCTCTGGCTCTTGTGAGTGGTGCAAGGGGATGACTTTTTCCCTCCACCTCTTGGCTACTTGTTAAAGCCATAGGAGATTTGGGGCTTCTCATTCCAGAACAAAATCCTGCAGTTGCCCCAAATGAGTTCTTGCTTCACTAAGAGGTGCAAGGAACGCTGTTCCCAACGTCTGGGCGACTAGAACAGGTTTTAGGCCAATGTGACCCAAGCAGAAAAGGTGCTCTTGGCCCCTGGGAAACTGCAAGTCATTTGGAAAACAGGTAGAGGCTGGGGAGAACTGTGGAGCAGATATCTGGGCAAAAACTGAGGTGTGCATATGAAATCTGCCACTCTAGCTCCCTGATGTGTCTTCCAAGGTGGAAGAGCACATCTCTCTCTTCTGAGGTGAACACGGTAGGTAATCCAGTTTCTCCACTCAATAAAACAAAACTGGTGAGACCATGAATACTGCTACGGAGGCCCTGGCATGGGAAGGAGTCCTACTATTTACTTTTCAAGCTATGATCCTGTTCGAGGGCAGTGGCACTGCTGTATGGGCAGGGGATTTACTGAGCTGCAGCCCGGTGGCTTTCCTGGGTGAAGCCCTGACACAGCCCGGGGCCACTCACTCCGGACAGGCGCTTTGTTCCCAAGCGCATCTGTCAGTACCAAAGTCTCACGCCTTTCCAGGGAGTGTTTCTTTGGATTAGAGTTTCTGTTACAAGAAAGATGAGATAGAAGAGAACAATCATCCCTGCTCTAGCCATCAAAACAACAAACCTGGAATTTTATCAGGCTAAATTTTTATCGAGTTAAATTTTATCATTCTTCTGCAGGGTTTGGGGTTGTTGGTTTTTTTTATGCTTACAAACTTAGAATTATCTGACATGTGGCATCTGAAAAGAGAGTCCAGATGCTCCATGAAGACCTTGGGGTTGCCTGGGCCTCAGCCTGGAGTGCTGGGAGCTGCAGGCTGACTTTTGTTCAGATCTGAACAACAAAAACCCCCCAACAATTTCTATACGAAGCCAATACCCATGTCTTGGTTCAAATGATTGGCAACACACATACGCATGCAAGAAGCAGAGGTTGCAAAGTCTTTCTGTGTTTGCACGGAAGACGTTAACACATTTACCTCCCACTTCTACGTTTTGCATTTTTCTAGTGGAAATACTGTTGCTTGTGCCTTCTTTTCTGCGGATTCAATGACTTGCTCAGCAGTACCCAGAAAAATCTCCAGTGGGGGAAAAAGGCAGCTGGCTGTCTTGGCTCCTGATCGGGCACCTGAATTTTACAACCAAACTGGGTTTTTTGGTATATATCCTGGCTTTCACACATTTCCAAGCTGTACAGTGAAACAGAGAGGCTGTTAGTGTCCCCTGACTGTGGTGGGGATGGAACACAGTCCTGCTTAACCAGAGTGGGGCTAGGCCAAATCTTTCTGAAAGCTGATAAGAGACAAGGGAGAAGCTTGTACATCAGTGTTAAAAGGGTAGTTGGTAGAGCAGGCTTTGTCCTTGTTTCTCATCCTACAGAATGCAGACACCTTTCTCACAAGGTGGGAAAAGACCCTACAAGGGACAGAGGGATGCCCAGGAGTCACAGAGTGACCCAAGGCAGGAAGGTGATGTTGCTGTTGTGGTACTCGAGGAGCTTGCTTGGCACAACCCCGTGCTGCGGGTTATCTGGTAACCAAGATGGATCATATCCCAGCAAGCATCGGCTGCCGTTTCTGGCTGCATACATCCTGGGTTTGTGTTTAACGTGGAGAGAGGTTGGGTCGCAGCTGGGGAAAGCCTGTCCGGGGCCACACATGCCTTGTCGTGCTCCTGCGTTAGGCAGGTTACGGCCAGCTGGAAGGAGAATGGGTTACAGGTCTCTACCACACCGGAGAGCAGGGCGAGGAGCAAATTGAGGACTGATGACACCAGCAGTTGTTTGGCCAGAGGAGCACCTGCACCCCGAGTAGGACCTCTCCCCTGCGAGAATCCCCGCTGGGTCCATCCCCGGGAGGGCTGCCCACTGTGGGTCTGTGCTTGGCTCTGCAGCGCGGGGAAAGGAAAGGGTTTCTCCAAATCCTCCGTCCCTCTGAACTGACTGCCCTGTTTTATGTCCAATTGTGAAAGATGGAGAAACCTGTGCGCAGTCCGGCAGGAGCGTTTCAGAGCTGCGTTTCCAGCAGCCATGAGGTATGTCGGTGTCATTTTCTCTCGTCTGCTTGCAAAACCTCTTGTATTTTGGATTTGCTGTTAAAGATGAGAAATCGTGCCGCATTGCACGCTGGACCCGGCTGCAGCCTTGGATTTTGGAGCGCTGACGCTCTGCCTCTGCCCTGGGAGTTTATTTTCCACTCACATTCCTCCTTGTCTCAGTTTTGCAGGAACATTAATTTCTCCTGGTTGGGGAGGCTGGAGAAGCTGAGCTCATCAAAGGACAGCCAAGCCAGGGTGGTCAGGGCTACTGAGCTGATTTTTCTCCTCCTGGAATAGCTGGGTTTGTTTTCCTGGGATGAATGACGGTGCTTTCATAAGAGGCTTTAAAGATAGAGAGGACCTGAATTTGTGGGACTCCAATTTTAGCTGCATATCTCATTTTAAACACACTGTGAGGAATATATGAAGAGCTGGCAGTGGTCAGAGGGTGTGCGGGAGAGGATGCCTGGGGAAGTGTAAGAAACAGCAAATATACAGTGAGAGTTCCCTTGAATGTTCTCTTAATATCTTGCAATTTGTGGCTCCAGCACTCCCCATGCTGGAGGCAGTATCTTTGAAGTTAATAGCCTCGGATGGATTTTTTCTTCCGTGAATTTGTTACACGGGGTGATAAAAATCAGATAAATGAGGAAATCGCATAAATAGGGGCAAGTAGTAGGCTGGAAGAGAGACGGGCAGCGGGAGAAAATGCTGACTCATGGAAAGGGGAGTTGGCAACGCGCAGGGCGAGGAGCTGGTGGGGAAGTGCCAAGGAGTCAACGGAAGAACAGCGATGTTTGTGTCCGAAACCAGGAACCCGGCGCCAAATGAAGGAAGCAGAACAAGGACAAGGAGTGGCAGAATAACCACGACTGCATCCCAGCCGTGTCTCTTACTGCTCCCATGCCCTTATAAAAAAATATGCCTTTTCCCCATGCCGGGATGCTGCTCGCCGCGGCACGAGGCATGCTGGCTGTGCCGGCGGCGGGGGGTTTTGCTCTCGCTCACTGACCGAACAGGAGGTGATGCTATTTCTGTCTTGCTTTTGACACGCAGCGAGGGCACTGCAGAAGAGCAGCCTATGGAAAATAACTTTGTTCTGTGAGGGAGCCGATTCCCTTGAAACTGGATGGAAGAGGAGAAAATGGATTGGCAATGACAGGTCTCATTTCCAAGCGGTGCGGATTGAGAAGTTAAGGAAACTAATTACCAAAGTCAGCTGGAACGAACAGCTAAAGGGCTTTGACGTGGTGGAGG
Organism: Dromas ardeola; assembly: GCA_013398915.1. NCBI lineage: Eukaryota > Metazoa > Chordata > Aves > Charadriiformes > Dromadidae > Dromas > Dromas ardeola. The sequence goes on from VYZM01015572.1 coordinate 191,063, forward strand.
CTTGGTGACAATAATTTCAAATGAAGGAGGAGTGGGGGGTTTAATATATCCAAGATAGCGGGAGAGCTGGTGTAGTTTCACCTCGGAAATAGGTCTGCAAAGTGTCTGCAAAGGGGGGGTGGTTTTCAGAGATGGCTTTTGTGAAGCAAACCCAGCAGCTGAACCCATATCTGCTGCAGATGGGGAAGTCACTGCAGGGACATCTTGAAATTGCATGTGTTTTATACATCTTGAAATTGTGTATGTTTCAAAATCAGTCATTGGACCGCCTGTTTCCAAAGGCCACCTGAGACCTCCTGCTCACGGGGCCACCTGGTAAATTCCTCCTCTCCGTCTGGCTCTCTGCAGGGATTTTAAACCAAGGCTGAGCTTAAACTTTGGCACGTTCCCCAGGGCTGGCGTGGGGGAAGCCCTCTCGGCCGGTCGGTGCCAGGCCGTGCCGCGAGGCACCGGCAGCCCAAGCCGCATTGCAGAGCAGCCGCTGCAGTGTCTGTCGTCCTCACCGCGGTTTGATTTACTGTCCCCCAAATGGCTTCCTGCAAGTTTTCCGCAGGACTTTAAAGACTGCGCTGAATGCTGGGTGCTCCAGGGGGATTTTTGACTGCGTGACCCACTTAGCAGCCTGGCTGGGCACCTCTCCCTGCAAAAGATGATGCAGCTCTCTGTTGCTTTTTAAAGTTTTTGGGTGAAAAAGCAGCAGCTTTCTTGCAGGTGCCATGCTGAGGCTTTTCTTTGTTTGCTTGTTCTCAATGCGTCCTGAAGAAACTGTATTTTGGGCTCTACCTGCCAAAAGAGGCGACAGATGACGATGATTTCCCTGTAACAGAGGCTTCAAAGCTGTTTGTCTGCTGCAGAGGGGAGCTGCGGTCTGCTCTCCGCCCTCAGCATCCCTGCTGCTCTTCTCCTGCCTTGCTCTGGTTTTAGAACTTTTCCCCCATGGCCAAAGAACATGTCACTTGGGTTAATTTTTTTAGTGGCCAAGGATGCACCTGATCTTGGGGATGTGACTGCCTGGACCCTCCCTGCCGCCCCGCGGTGTCAGCTCTGCCTCGGCTCCTGCCAACTCCAGCTCACTGAAAATCTCCCTGACTGAGGGATGCTTTTGGATTTCGGCTCCTGCCGGCATTTCTGCTTGTCTTTATCAAGAAGAGTCACTTCAGGGGCAGCCTCGGTGCTTCTTCTCCCTAACGATTTACTCAGCTCCCTTCAAAAAGCACCGTCCGTGGGGGCCACGAGCGTGGCTGTACCGCACAGTGTGGGAACCTTAAGGAACAGCGGAGCGGTTGATAAATTAAAAGCTATTTCATTATAGGAAATGAATGTTTAATGAGCGTGGGATGACGTCTAGACAGTCCTTCGGTTCCAGGCTCTATGCAGTCTTGGAAGAGGGTTCAGCCGATGCAGCCGGCACCAGGGGGAAGGTTTGGCAAAGCTTTCCTGGGCAGTGAGGTCCCTGCGCGGGACAGATGTCCTGGCACAGCAAGGATCTCCTGCCTCCACGTCTTCTCGCTGCAGATGCCCCTTGTGCCTCTCCGGGCAAAGCCCCAAGGAGCTGCGGCCGCAGTGGGACGTGCTGGCAGGGGGGAGGTTTGGCTGCGTGCCTGGCCCCAGCCTGGAGCACACAGTCACGCTCTCCTGCTCCATGGCCGGGCGTCCTGCAACACCCAGGGAACTGGAAAGGTCTCTGCATGGTCTGGGGCATCCCAGCCTTTGCCACGTCATGGCCTCTGGAGTCGTGGCAAGAAACCTGAGCTGAACTGGGGACAGCCCGGTAGGATGAGGGTGAGTGGTTGTAAGTCTTTGCACGCTGTCCCAATGAAGATGTTGTTTTACAGCTACAAAAACGGGGTTTCTAATACAGAAATTTGGATGTAAGTCCCCAAAAGATCCCCCTGCCATGCTGGAAGTGCTAATTGTTCCCTGCAGAAACCCAGTGCTGACGATGTCAGAAGTCCTGGCTGCCTGACAGGGAGAGCAGGAGCACATCAGCTCCTCCACAAAAGCTCTCCAGCTCCTACCCCAAGCGCAGAGGTCGCTGGCTGAGGTTGCTCAGCCTGTCTCAGTGCAAGCAAGCACAGACAAGAAGCTTGAGGCCTCTTGGCAGCGGCAAGAAGATGGAAAGAGTGCATTTTGACTTCATCCCAGGGGCTGCCTGCTTGGCTCTGGGGATGGGTGAACCAGCCCAAGGCGCTGCCATGCAGGGCACAGGAGATGCCGGCAGGAACCCTGCCCGTTCACCCCCCTGCTCTGTCCCCCATCAGCACCCACAGCATCCCCTGCATGGGTGCCCAGCCTGAGGAATTGCTTTGCTGTTCCTGGAGCTGGTGACGGGGGAAATATTCTCTGGGAGGCCTCGCTGTCCCTGTAAAACTGCAGGGATGGGACCAGTGCTGCAGGATGTGGTACTGGGTCTATGGGCCCAGAGCACTGCACCATGAAGGGTGCCTAGCTCCCAGGGGAGCTTCTTGGCTCCCCCAGGCTGCTGAGTTTGGGGAGCTCCTTGGTCCCTGGTCCTGTCCCAACCACCCTTGGGGGCATCCCCGAGGGGCTGGAGAGCAGGAGGGGGCACCCAGGTGCCTGGGGGCTGCAGCAGTAACTGCGCCTTTGTGCCTAGGGGAGAAAAAAAAAAAAAGACTAGAGGAAAATAAATATATTTTTGCTTTCCCAAAAGTGGAAAGCAGTACAATCTCTTCCTATGGGGCATGTCACTCCAGCTTTCTAAAACCCTGGGATTTCTGCAGGGTGGACAACTACAAACCACTCTGCCCAAGGCCTGTCAGCTCGTGGCACCTACCATCCCCTCCTGGTGGCTCAGGGGGCTGGCGGGACCTGGGGACACTGCGTGAGGCCTGTAGGGAGGGCTGGGTGTTATCTTTTGAGGGTGGGGTTTTTTTGGATTTCAATGTCTTTCAGCTGTGTTTTCTCTCCCTGCTCTGACACGGCATTTCCATACAGGCATGAGAGGCTGGGAGAGCTGTGCCATGGGCATGGCAGCCATGCTGGGGGATTCAATGGGGTGGGCTTTGTGACACTGGTCTCCTGCCCTTTTTCTCCAATGGCCATGACTGAGAAGCGAAAATATAGTATTGGTCAACAGTGTAGTGAGTTTTAGGCAGTCTCAGACTTCCTAGAGCCTCTAGCAGCACCCGAGCACTGTGAGCTGCCTGTCTGACTTCTTGCTACTGAGAAAGCTCGGGCAGCATTTCTTTGGTAGCCGAGGGATGTTTCGCTCGTAGCCTTGGCTTGCAAACTGCAGAAGCAGAGCTGTGCCCCGAGAAGGTCGCAGCCGCTCAGTAGCACCAGCAAAGACTTTGTGGGTGCTGGGAGCGGGTCCTGCGAGACCTGCCAGGCTGCTGGGAAAACATCTGGCTGGGTCTTCCCGAGGTGCGTGGCGTGCTGTTGCCATATGGCAGCTGTGAAGCAATAGCTTCGCTATGAGCTTTGCTAACGCACAAAAATACTTTCTGGGAGCCTGCTTCGGCAGCGAGCCTGCGGCGAGCAGCTCTGAGCAGGAAGCAGTAACCACAAAGCTATATATACAGCTCCCGGCAGAGCTGCTGCTGCTTTTGATGTGACAAAATTAAGGTGGTGTTTTGCAAAGAAATCCGGCATGTCGCCTTCTTCTGCCGCCGAGGCTGACAGAGGGCAGAGCCCGGGGCCTGGCTCCTGGGCAGGCTCCTGGGCCAAACCGGGGGCGCTGGCGTGGGGAAGCAGGCGAGGAGCTCTTGTTGCCTCCAAAAGCTGCGCGGTGCTAGAGGCCGCTGGGTCCCTGAGCCGTGGGGAGCACATGTCTGGGGTGTCGCAGCTTGTGCGCTGCCCACCTGACTCTTGCTGGCTCTTGAGCTGTGATGTAGCCCAGCCCTGAAGGCCACTTGTCCTCCAGAGGACAGGTAGCCCCTAGCCGCCTCCTGAAATCAGCCTCCACATTCCACCCTGCCCCTTCCCTGCCCGCACCCCAGCCCTGCCAGCCTCCCCCCGGCCAGCCTGGGCTCGCTGCGGGGCCGGGGTGGGCGGGAGCTGCGGTCGGTCCCTCTGCCCGGGCAGGTGAAGCCCTGCCTTGCCTCTCCCGCATTGTTTTGCAGAGTGGGGCTGACTACGGCTTCCTCGTGAGCCAGAACACGAAGCTCCTGAGCGCGCTGGAGGACCTACGGCACCGCTGCTCCAGCCTGGCCGAGGAGAACAGCTTGCTGGTGAGCAGAGGATGGCCCTGGCCGGGTGCTGGGCTGGCTGCTGGCACGGGATGCTCCGTGGGGAGGGAGTCACAGAATCATAAAATCACAGAATGGTTGGGTTGGAAGGGACCTTAAAAATCACCCAGTCCCACCTCCCTGCCCTGGGCAGGGACACCTCCCACCACCCCAGGTTTCTCCAAGCCCCGTCCAACCTGGCCTTGAACCCCTCCAGGGATGGGGCAGCCACAGCTTCTCTGGGCAACCTGGGCCAGGGGCTCACCACCCTCAGAGTGAAAAATTTCTTCCTGAGATCTCATCTAAATCTCCCCTCTTTCAGTTTAAAACCGTTCCCCCTCGGCCTGTGGCTCCCCTCCCTGATCCAAAGTCCCTCCCCAGCTTTCCTGGAGCCCCTTGAGTGACTGGAGGGGGCTGGAAGGTCTCCCCGGAGCCTTCTCTTCTCCAGGCTGAACCCCCCCAGCTCTCTCAGCCTGTCCTCACAGCAGAGGGGCTCCAGCCCTCCCAGCATCTCCGGGGCTTCCTCTGGCCTTGCTCCAACAACTCCGTGTGCTCCTGCTGTTGGGGGTCCTGGTGGAGCGAGCTGCCGTCTGCTGCCAACTCCAAGAGATGCTGGCACATGGGATCAGCTGGGCAGAGCCAGGGGGGAAAGGGCCTGTGTTCTTTGGGTCCCCTGGGTGCCTTCGCACTGCACCCATCATTGGCCCGAGCAGGACACCTTCCTCGCGATGCGGAGTGGAACCAGGACCCTCAGCTGCCCTCTCTGCCATCTTTGCCTGGCGCTATTTACCTGCTGGAAACCAGAAGAGGCTTTAACGCAGCCGCCCGTGAGAGCAGGCAGAGAGCAGGGCAGCAGCGAGCTGACAGCAGGGGAGGGGGAAGTCGCTCTTGTTTCCTCTTTAATTGGAAAAGCAGAAACACTGATTCACTCGGCCTCGGCTGTGGGTGACAGTGCAGCACTGCCCCCTGCTCCCACGGGAGCTCGGCACCCGCCTCCTCCCCAGCTGCACCCCCGGCACCCAGAGCATCACCAGGCGGCCACAGCCTGGGCCACCCGTTCTGCGCCGCTCCCCCATCCCTGGCTCCCCAGGCCCACGTTGGGCAGCCAGGACCTCGGGACATACGAAGAGGGGATGTTCCCCTCCCACACCCTCCCTGGAGAGCATCAGCCCTTGTGCAGTCCTGCGGCGTGGGGATGCAGCCACCCCGGACCCCTGAAAATTTCATTGCTCAGCATTTCAGATGTATATCACCAAATTCAAAATGCATATTTTAGATAATTTTCTTACAATAAAGGCATAAATCCAGTATGACCTGCATGCTCTGGGGCTACCCCTTATCAGTCATTGTGTAAGCTCTCACCAAATCTTGCCCTCAAAAACCAGCCTTGGTCTTCTGGCTGAAGAAAAGCAATGAAAGCAGCAAGTGCTTGTGGTGGGATCTCACAGGGGTGGGGAGGAAAATAATTGGAAGGATCAGCTGACCTGACATTTTTGCTGATGTGAAAAGACAGCACAACACATCTGGGTACGACCTTGAGAGAATGAGCTATCGGCAAGCGGCAGCTTATTGAAATGGACAGATAACAAATAAAAGGGGATTAAGCGTGAACAGAATCAATAGGAAGAAAAAGGAAATTTGCTTTGCAAACATCATGAAGTCCTTCGCTGCTTTCTTCCCGTTCCCCCCAACTCGTGCTTCAGTGTCATTATAAAAAGGACAACGGCGAAGCTTGCAGCATGCAGCACAAATTAGCAGCAGTGTGATGAGTCCTGTAACCCCAGGGAAATAAACTGGGAAGACTTTGGAAGAGAAAGCCCAAAGGATGGGTGGCCAGGATAGAGTGATGCTGGAGATGCGCCGAGTCGCAGCTGTCAAAGGCAGAGCCTGCAAGGAGAGAGTTGTGGCTGGAGAGGGACCATGTGGGGTGGCCTGGGGTGGGGCGAGGAGCATCTCATGGGGACCAAGAGGTCACATCATTAACAAAAATACCAGGAAAACCATGGGTTTCAGTGACTGGAGAGGCAACAAGAGCAGAGGTTGGTGTTCAGTGGTTGGGACAGTCATAGGAGAACAGGCTGGGAAAAGCCCTGTGGGCACAGAGCAGGTCAGGCAGGGCCAGGGACTTGGCTTCCCCTAACACCCCCGGCGCGCAGCTTTGAGCTAGCGGGGGCTTCACCTCGAACCTCTCCTTCTGTTATCTAGCGCAGGAGCTGCTTCCCCCAGACAGAGGAGAAGGTGAAGCACCTCAAGAGGAAGAACGCGGAGCTGGCGGTGATTGCCAAGCGCCTGGAGGAGAGAGCCCGGAAACTCCAGGAGGCAAACCTCAAAGTTGTGAGTGGCGGGGCTTGCTGCTGCAGAGAAGATGAGCTAGGACAGCACCTCATCACTGGGACTTCTCGCTTGCTAATTCCATTGAGCTAGAAAGGCCTTTTCTTTCCCTTTTTCTTAAACTTATAGCAAACATGGTGTGCACATCAGCAGCAGGGCAAGAATCACGAAACCCAGCCATCGCCAGCTTCTTCTGCTCCTGCTTGGGAAGCTGGCTTTGAGCAATTTCTTCCCACTTGGTTTCTTGCTGTAAACGTGCTGCCCTACCGTAAGGTGTTAGTTTAAGGTAATTAGCTCAGCTTTCCCTAGGCAAGTCATGAAAATAATTCATCTGACTTCACCGAAAAGAAACAGGAAGTATTTGAATAAGGAGAGGAGTGTGGTAAAGCAAAACAGGAAGGGGTGAGAGACTCTGCTCTGCCCCATCCACACCTCGCTTGTGTTGCTGTGCAAGCCACGTGGTTTTTGCTTTCTCCAGCCCAACAGCAGCTTGTTGCAAACCCTGTAGTACCTGTCACGGTGCAGGAGTGGTGGGAGATGGCCGTAGGATGTGGGATGCTGGGCACAAGCCTCGCATGAGCTTCCTAAAGGCGGATTACAGTGGAGTAAGACAAAACCTTTCTTCTGTTAGAAGGAAACCAGGGATTGTGATGGGGAATTCAAGGCCTTTAGGACAGAAAGGAGGAAGTGAAAGTGTTGCTGGAGAGAAGGTAGGGGGTTTTCCTGGCACTGCCTGCCCTCTCTATCCCCAGGCACCCTGCCGTCCAGCATGGGGTTTTTGTACTTGCAGGGCAACAGTTGCTGCCAGGTGGACTTGTCAGATACTATGTTAAGAGAAATCATTCGATATACATCCAACAGCTATGCAGACCCTCCAGCAACTATTCAAATACTGGTTTATTTTTTTTCACAAGTGAAACTTTGGGGTGGTGACAGTTTAAGACCTGTGCGAGCCCTGGGAGAACCAACTTGCTGGGCTCCTGGGCTGATCCAGGTCTCTCAACTGCAGAAAGTGCTTGGACGGCTGAGGCTTGTGGAAGGTGGGCTGGAGGCAGGACCAGGCAGCTGCCTGCCCAGAGAAGGGGCCCTGAGGAGCTGGGGTTAATCTGGCAGTGATTGCCTTCAGTGCCTGGTACTCAGGTCCTGTGGATCCAGGGCCTGGTGCGCAGCTTCTGCATGTGGGTGAGATGCTTGGGAAGACCTGGGGAGGAAATTTTGCACAGAGGATGCCATGTTCCTGATCAGGCAAGGGAGAGAGTCCCCCCTCACCAAATTGTCAGGATTTGTGCAGACGAAAATAGCTGGACAGGGAGAGACAGGGTTTGGTAAACTCAGGGACTGGTTGTGGCCTCACTGCCCAGAGGGTTGGGATGAGCCGGGGGCATGAGCTGCCCCTTCTCCAGCTCAGCGGAGCTGGTACCCAGTGGGAGAGCCGGGCACAGGGATGGGGCGCCTGCTGACAGCGGGCATCCCAGGGAGTCTCTGCCGGAGCCTGTGCCCAGCCAGCTGCCTGTCCCTGTCTGCCCTCCTCCCCCTGACGCACTCTGCCATCCATCCCCAGCCTTGGTCTTCCCTCCCTTGCAGGGAGCACGTGGAGCTGAACTGCTTCTCCTGATGAACACCTCCCAGTCCTCCCCTGCCCGTGTTGGCCCTTGCTGGGCTCCCTCTTGCCTCTCTTTGCCTGTCTGTCCTGAAGCCCTCTTTCCTGCTGCTGAGAAACCCGGAGAAGCTCCACTTCTCTTCCTGGTTTGGCCACCTCCATCCTTGCTCCCATGCTCATCTTTCCTGCCATCCTCCCCTCCTCTTCTCTGCTGCTTTCTCCACTCTTTCCGCCTCCACCTTCATCCTGTTTATTCTGTCCTCCCCACCCCACTCTTGCCCTGCCTGCAGCCCCCCGTGCTGACCATACCCACTGGCCTCACCTGCTGAGCACCTTCTCCTTCCCACCTCTTCTCTGACCCACTTCTCCATCCAGCCTTTCCTCTTTCCTCCCACTTTTCCGTAGGTCTGTCCTGCACCTCCGTCTGCTTGTCTGTCCTTTGGGGCTAGGCTGGGTTTCTTGACAGTGCTCCCTGCCCGACGGCTGTTGGGGTGATGGGGTGGTGGTTAACGAACACCAACACATGTGGCTTTCTCCCTTGCTGCTCTCTCTGGTGTAGGTAACTGCTCCAGTGCCTCTGAAGGGCTCCAGCCTGGAGCTGTGTAAAAAAGCGTTTGCTCGCCAGCGTGCCAAGGACCTGACAGAGCAAGCCAGTGCTCTCCTGGCAAAAGACAAGCAGATTGAAGCTCTGCAGCAGGAGTGCCGGGAGCTGCAGGCGAAACTCTTCGCAGGGAAGGTGAGACACTTTCTGGGACATCACTCAGTGGCTAGGGACAAGCAGGGCAACAACAGTGATGGGAACCAGGCTCCAGGAAGCGGTATGAGGGCAACTAGTCCCAAGTGCAGGCTGAAAACAGAGGGCATGTGATGTGTGAACTGGATGGGGGACATTGTGTGAGTGTGTGGCAGAGGTGGTTCTGACCCCTCCAGAACAGTTTGCTAGGGGACGCCCCGGTTTTGCCTCCATGAATTCACGGGTCTGAGCTGCCATTTTCAGCAGCGACTAAAACTCCCTCCCTGGAAAGCCCCAAGAAGCCACAGATACAGGATGACTTTTCACAGTGCTGAACTCAAGCAAGATGTAGAAGCAGGACCCCCTGTTAAAGTGTTTCTCTGGAAAGTAAGCCAGCTGAGCACATTCCCAAGAAACAGTCTAAATCTCATGTCTTGAGCTGCAGCTTTCTGAGCACTCACAGCCACCAGGAGACTGGTGATAACTAGGTGCACCCTTGTACGACTATGACTAAAGGGACAAATCATTAGACAAGGTGGGTGTTCATGAAAGCATCTACAATGCAATGCTGATGCCTGCACCAGGGCTGGTGACCTACATTCCCCTTAGCACCAGCACAGGACTTGCTGATACAAATGGTGGGATAAAAGGGATAATTCAGCTCATCCTGAGACAGATATCTAAAAGTGGTCAGACGCGTCACTCCCTCAAAGCATTTCTCTGCGATGACTCTGAAAGGAGTCTCTGCAGACATCTGAAGCTAGGTGAAATGGTTCCCACTCAAGATGACTAAAGCAACCTGTTCTGGGCATATCAGATACATCTTTTGTTCACGAGCTGGACGTTTTCAGTTCAGGTCAGTTAATAAACTCATGAGCAGCTCAGTAATGCACGCACTGGGTTCTCCCTGTTTTGCTAATGCAGATGTGGTCAAGTGCAACCCTACGTTCCTGCACCCAGCTGAGCTGAACGAATACTTACGTTTCTATCTACCATACTTACAAGATATTTAGCTGACAAATACTTCCTCACTGAAAGCACCTTTATTTCTGTCCCTGAGCTCCCCATGTGTTCATTTTAAATATAGGTTTGAAGGTGGATTCTCAGTCTTTCCCTAGGTAGATTTAGTCAGGACAAGAACGAGCGGGTGTCATCTGCTGTTTGTACAGAGCTGCCCCGCTGATCCCTTCTGGCATTAAACCACAGGAGAAAGTGACCCAGGTCTGACCGAGCACTATGGTGTCAGCAAGAAGAAATTTCCTTCCTGTCGCCTTGATTTCTCACTGCAGGCCCCCACAGAACAGGGAACAGACCCTCTCCAAAACACTCTGTTTTTCATAGCAGAGGGTGCTGGGCAACCTGAATCTGCCAGGGACAGGAGAGTGACAAATTGTAGAGGAATGTGACAAAAGCAGGTGAGCAAGATTCAATGCTGGCCAAGGAAATACACATGGGTGCAATCCTCAGGGTTGATGAGTTCAGCCGCTACCTTGCAAGGGCCTGGGTGACCCCCCTGGCTCAGGAGGTGACACCGTCTGTCTGTGTAACTGCCGAAGCACCGGTGACTGGGGCATCGATACATGGGCAGGGAATCCGCAGAGAAGAGATAGCAAGAGAGGAAATCATTCTGTCTGATCTTGGTTTTCCCATTTCTCTTCCAAGCAAGCCGCTCATTAAATTTTAATTTTCAGCTAGTTTAAATTCAAAATTCACCTAATCTGTCTGCAGCATGCAAAATGCATTATGCCAATGAAGGGGTTTATATGCAGAGATATTATGTGCACGCTCAAGGGTTTGTAACCAAATCAATTTTAATCTAGGGTATTTAAATCGGCACAAATTTTTCAGTAGCTATGAAATTAATCTACTCAGTTCCTTTCCAGTGGCAGGATGGAGACCCTGCACCCAGCAACGGCTTTGTTTTGCAAAGTCAGGGCTGTTAGGATAAAATGATTTCCTGCGATCATGCTCTGGTGATGGGCTTCCAACGAGACCCCAGCTCCAGCTCAAACCAGGCTGCAATTTCTTGCAGCAAGGATTCTTGGAAGTGGGGGATTGCGGGGAACAGCAAGGCAGCTGCAGGGGACATGTATAATAGAAACTGTGAGTGGGGGACTGAGGTTTTTTTCTACTCCCTTGTTCCCCCAGGCTTCAGAGGCTGTCTGTTGGGAATAGCTGCCTTTTTTTGGTGGGGGAGGGGAGACTTTATACAGATAGCCACAGCCAATTTTGTTTAAAGAACTACTACCCTGATAACCTGAACATGGGTCTGGCACAGGGGAGGCCCAGCTGCTCACTTCTTGAATCTCTCGTCAGTTCCCATTAATGCTGCCTCAGTTTCCCCCTTGTAGCGTGAGAGTAACCATGATTTTCTACATAAATCGCATTTATAAAGCAGACGTTATTTTTAGGACGAGTAAGAAGTGAACAGGGAAGCAGATTAAATTTGTCCTGGATACCAATTACGGGTTGAATCCACTGGCTTAGGAGCTTCCCAGAGGAATGAGCAATGCCTCCTCCAGCAGCATATTTCTAAAGACAGGTTTTCATAACCAGCTTTTGTATGTATGTATGGACATGCAGGTACGTGTTTCTTCAGCTTCCTGAAATCTAAAAACCTTTGAAAAACTTGCAAGCTGGTGACATATTGTGAGAGTAAGATTGCACTGGATTCCTTCAAAAGCTGCTGGACGGGAGTGGCCACTTTTGCTAAAGATAGCAGCCCATCCACACATGCTCTCTCCAAAGAGGTTAGACATCAAGAATGTTTGAAAAACAAACATTATCCTCAGCGAGAACTGCACAATTCCCAGATGTTCTTCATTCTTTCCAGCATTTAAAGCCCTAACCACCATGCATGTGTTGGGCTGCAGAGGATGCCAGCACCCACAACAAGGAGGTAAACCAGCTAAGGATCTCATTTCGCTGGGAAATGAAGTATTATCCTGACACGCGCTCTGCTGGCAAGCACTGAGAAAGCACACACTTAGAAAAGCCCTTTTGCTTTGTGCTGGGGTACCTGCAGAAGCATTACAGGCTAGTTTTTATCTGTGGGAGAAATAACATACTCGCATAAGGGATGCAAAATGACTGCTTTTGAGCCTTTGGAGACCCAGGAAACAGAAATCTTTGCCACTTTTTGCTAGTGTCTCTTCAGTAAGGCTTTTGGAGTTTGCATGTTAAATCACCACCCTGTCCTGTTCCACCTTTTAGAGCTTGTCAGCAACAGGGTGTTGTGTTTGCATTTCCTGCAGGATGACCCTCGCTGCCTGAACGTCATCGAGTTTGATCGTCTGCTGCGGGAATCCCAGCGAGAGGTTTTACGGCTGCAGAGACAGATCGCGCTGAAGAATTTCAAGGAGTGTCTACGCTTCTCTCAGACCCATTCCGGCGATGCTTTGCCGAGCGCTGCCACGCGCCCAGGACCACCCGTACCACTGCCAAACACCTGCATCACCGGCTCACCGCTGCCGCAGGAGGCTCGCCTGGGAGAACCGGCGCTAGGAGGGGAAGCACACAGGCAGGTGAGACACGTGGGCCAGCCATCTGAAAGTTTTGCTACTTAATTACTCCATTAATTGCTGTTCTTCGGAAGCTTCTTAAAGCGCGTGAGCACTGCGGCTCGCCTCTGCTGCGAGCAGGTGCCATGCTGGTGTCTCAAATGCCCCATTCAAGTGCCAGGTCTCACAGGGGACACGGATGCGAGGGGGTCAGTCCTGCTCGTCTTCCCCGGCACGGGTCTCTGCGCTGTGTTTTCCAGTCTAGGAAACCAGGCAACATCTCTTTTTGCCCCCGTTTGCTGAAAACACACATTTACGGTGTTGGCGGCGGTTCAGACGTTGGTTCCCAGCGGGTGAGGGACGGGCACCCATGGCCATGGTGGCGGGGAGG